>ONZH01025970.1:0-130262 GCA_900303285.1 Rhinella marina | reverse complement strand
ACTGTAGTAAACTGAGTAGTTGTTTTTGTTGATGCACTGGTCGATGGAGGAGTGCTTGTGGTTGTAGTTCTTGGTGATGTTTTAGGAGTGGTTACTGTAGTAAACTGGGTAGTTGTTTTTGTTGATGCACTGGTTGATGGAGGAGTGGTTGTGGTTGTAGTTCTTGTTGATGTTTTAGGAGGAGTAACTGAAGTAAACTGAGTAGATGTTGAGATACTAGTAGATGGAGGAGTGGTTTTGGTTGTGGTTGTAGTTCTTGGTGATGTTTTAGGAGAAGTTACTGAAGTAAACTGAGTAGATGTTGAGAAAGTAGTAGATGGAGGAGTGGTTTTGGTTGTGGTTGTAGTTCTTGGTGATGTTTTAGGAGTGGTTACTGTAGTAAACTGAGTAGTTGTTTTTGATGATGCACTGGTCGATGGAGGAGTACTTGTGGTTGTAGTTCTTGGTGATGTTTTACGAGTGGTTACTGTAGTAAACTGGGTAGTTGTTTTTGTTGATGCATTGGTTGATGGAGAAGTGGTTGTGGTTATATTTCTTGGTGATGTTTTAGGAGAAGTTACTGAAGTAAACTGAGTAGATGTTGAGATAGTAGTAGATGGAGGAGTGGTTTTGGTTGTGGTTGTAGTTATTGGTGATGTTTTAGGAAAAGTCACTGTAGTAAAGTGAGTAGTTTGTTTTTGTTGATGCACTGGTTGATGGAGGAGTGCTTTGTGGTTGTAGTTCCTGTTGATGTTTTAGGAGTGGTTACTGTAGTAAACTGGGTAGATGTTTTTGATAATGAACTGGTTGATGGAGGAGAGGTTGTGGTTGTAGTTCTTGTTGATGTTTTAGGAGAAGTTACTGAAGTAAACTGAGTAGATGTTGAGATAGTAGTAGATGGAGGAGTGGTTTTGGTTGTGGTTGTACTATTAGTGATGTTTTTAGGAGAAGTCACTGTAGTAAACTGAGTAGTTGTTTTTGTTGATGCCACTGGTCGATGGAGGAGTGCTTGTGGTTCTAGTTTCTTGGTGATGTTTTAGGAGTGGTTACTGTAGTAAACTGGGTAGTTGTTTTGTTGATGTACTGGTTGATGGAGGAGTGGTTGTGGTTGTAGTTCTTGTTGATGTTTTAGGAGAAGTTTACTGAAGTAAACTGAGTAGATGTTGAGATAGTAGTAGATGGAGGAGTGGTTTTGGTTGTGGTTGTAGTTATTGGTGATGTTTTAGGAAAAGTCACTGTAGTAAAGTGAGTAGTTGTTTTTGTTGATTGCACTGGTCGATGGAGGAGTACTTGTGGTTGTAGTTTCCTGTTGATGTTTTAGGAGTGGTTACTGTAGTAAACTGGGTAGTTGTTTTGATAATGCACTGGTTGATGGAGGAGAGGTTGTGGTTGTAGTTCTTGTTGATGTTTTAGGAGAAGTTACTGAAGTAAACTGAGTAGATGTTGAGATAGTAGTAGATGGAGGAGTGGTTTTGGTTGTGGTTGTAGTTATTGGTGATGTTTTAGGAGAAGTCACTGTAGTAAACTGAGTAGTTGTTTTTGTTGATGCACTGGTCGATGGAGGAGTGCTTGTGGTTCTAGTTCTTGGTGATGTTTTAGGAGTGGTTACTGTAGTAAACTGGGTAGTTGTTTTTGTTGATGTACTGGTTGATGGAGGAGTGGTTGTGGTTGTAGTTCTTGTTGATGTTTTAGGAGAAGTTACTGAAGTAAACTGAGTAGATGTTGAGATAGTAGTAGATGGAGGAGTGGTTTTGGTTGTGGTTGTAGTTATTGGTGATGTTTTAGGAGAAGTCACTGTAGTAAACTGAGTAGTTGTTTTTGTTGATGCACTGGTCGATGGAGGAGTGCTTGTGGTTGTAGTTCCTGTTGATGTTTTAGGAGTGGTTACTGTAGTAAACTGGGTAGTTGTTTTTGATGATGCACTGGTTGATGGAGGAGTGGTTGTGGTTGGAGTTCTTGTTGATGTTTTAGGAGAAGTTACTGAAGTAAACTGAGTAGATGTTGAGATAGTAGTAGATGGAGGAGTGGTTTTGGTTGTGGTTGTAGTTATTGGTGATGTTTTAGGAGAAGTCACTGTAGTAAACTGAGTAGTTGTTTTTGTTGATGCACTGGTTGATGGAGGAGGGGTTGCGGTTGTAGTTCTTGGTGATGTTTTAGGAGTGGTTACTGTAGTAAACTGAGTAGTTGTTTTTGTTGATGCACTGGTTGATGGAGGAGTGGTTGTGGGTGTAGTTCTTGTTGATGTTTTAGGAGAAGTTACTGAAGTAAACTGAGTAGATGTTGAGATAGTAGTAGATGGAGGAGTGGTTTTGGTTGTGGTTGTAGTTATTGGTGATGTTTTAGGAAAAGTCACTGTAGTAAAGTGAGTAGTTGTTTTTGTTGATGCACTGGTCGATGGAGGAGTGCTTGTGGTTGTAGTTCCTGTTGATGTTTTAGGAGTGGTTACTGTAGTAAACTGGGTAGTTGTTTTTGATAATGCACTGGTTGATGGAGGAGAGGTTGTGGTTGTAGTTCTTGTTGATGTTTTAGGAGAAGTTACTGAAGTAAACTGAGTAGATGTTGAGATAGTAGTAGATGGAGGAGTGGTTTTGGTTGTGGTTGTAGTTATTGGTGATGTTTTAGGAGAAGTCACTGTAGTAAACTGAGTAGTTGTTTTGTTGATGCACTGGTCGATGGAGGAGTGCTTGTGGTTCTAGTTCTTGGTGATGTTTTAGGAGTGGTTAATGTAGTTAAACTGGGTAGTTGTTTTTGTTGATGTACTGGTGATGGAGGAGTGGTTGTGGTTGTAGTTCTTGTTTGATGTTTTAGGAGAAGTTACTGAAGTAAACTGAGTAGATGTTGAGATAGTAGTAGATGGAGAGTGGTTTTGGTTTGTGGTTGTAGTTATTGGTGATGTTTTAGGAAAAGTCACTGTAGTAAACTGAGTAGTTGTTTTTGTTGATGCACTGGTCGATGGAGGAGTGCTTGTGGTTGTAGTTCCTGTTGATGTTTTAGGAGTGGTTACTGTAGTAAACTGGGTAGTTGTTTTTGATGATGCACTGGTTGATGGAGGAGTGGTTGTGGTTGTAGTTCTTGTTTGATGTTTAGGAGAAGTTACTGAAGTAAACTGAGTAGATGTTGAGATAGTAGTAGATGGAGGAGTGGTTTTGGTTGTGGTTTGTAGTTATTGGTGATGTTTTAGGAGAAGTCACTGTAGGTAAACTGAGTAGCTTGTTTTTGTTGATGCACTGGTTGATGGAGGAGGGGTTGCGGTTGTAGTTCTTGGTGATGTTTTAGTAGTGGTTACTGTAGTAAACTGAGTAGTTGTTTTTGTTGATGCACTGGTTGATGGAGGAGTGGTTGTGGTTGTAGTTCTTGTTGATGTTTTAGGAGAAGTTACTGAAGTAAACTGAGTAGATGTTGAGATAGTAGTAGATGGAGGAGTGGTTTTGGTTGTGGTTGTAGTTATTGGTGATGTTTTAGGAGTTGTTACTTTAGTAAACTGAGTAGTTTTATTTGATGATGCACTGGTCGATGGAGGAGTGCTTGTGGTTGTAGTTCTTGGTGATGTTTTACGAGTGGTTACTGTATTAAGCTGGGTAGTTGTTTTTGTTGATGCACTGGTTGATGGAGGAGTGGTTGTGGTTATATTTCCTGGTGATGTTTTAGGAGAAGTTACTGAAGTAAACCGAGTAGATGTTGAGATAGTAGTAGATGGAGGAGTTGTTTTGGTTGTGGTTGTAGTTATTGGTGATGTTTTAGGAGTTGTTACTATAGTAAACTGAGTAGTTGTTTTTGTTGATGCACTGGTCGATGGAGGAGTGCTTGTGGTTCTAGTTCTTGGTGATGTTTTAGGAGTGGTTACTGTAGTAAACTGGGTAGTTGTTTTTGTTGATGCACTGGTTGATGGAGGAGTGGTTGTGGTTGTAGCTCTTGTTGATGTTTTAGGAGAAGTCACTGAAGTAAACTGAGTAGATGTTGAGATAGTAGTAGATGGAGGAATGGTTTTGGTTGTGGTTATAGTTATTGATGATGTTTTAGGAGAAGTCACTGTAGTAAACTGAGTAGTTGTTTTTGTTGATGCACTGGTCGATGGAGGATTTGTTGTAGTTCTTGGTGATGTTTTAGGAGAAGTTACTGCAGTAAACTGAGTAGCTGTTGTTGAGACAATGGTAGATGGTGGAGTGGTTTTGGTTGTGGTTGTAGTTATTGGTGATGATTTAGGAGTTGTTACTGTTATAAACTGAGTAGTTGTTTTTGTTGATGCACTGGTAGATGGAGGATTGGTTGTGGTTGTAGTTCTTAGTGATGTTTTAGGATAAGTTACTGTAATAAACCGAGTAGCTGTTGTAGAGATAGTGGTAGATGGAGGAGTGATTTTGGTTGTTACAGTTCGTGTTGATGTTTTAGGAGTAGTTACTGTAGAATGTGTTGTCATTGTAGTAGAAATTGTGGTAGAAGGAATTGTTTTTAATGTTGCCGTGGCATATGAAGTTGAAGCGCAGTAGTGTGATTTTTTAATATTACAACTCTTAGTGCAAATTTCCAAAATAGTGCAACCAGAACTATCTGTTATGTTGGAAATAATGTTGCCTAAAAAAGAAAAAACAAAACAAAAGTAAAATGTAAAAGCTACACATATATCCCATTTAATTGATTAAATTAATCAAGAATGTTCACTGACAACAACCATTGCATTGAAAATGGTTTAAACACATTAGCCCAGATTTTCTAAGCAGTTTACACAAACCTTCGGCATAACTGCAGCAAAAAGTCACAAATATGGTGTAAAAATATGTTTTTTTTCATGACTGGCCAAATACGTGACCAGAAATCATTGCATGGTCTCCAAGAATAGTTTAGACCATTTTTACTAAACAAAGCAAGTGTAAAAGACACAAATTTTAGAAAAAAATGTAAACCTAGTCATAGCATAGACTTTATTTTTTTGTCAAAAAGTTTAAAATATTCTAAATTTATAAATGAGATATGTGACTTTTAAAATAAATGTTCACAACTCCAATTACCTCCAGTGCTTAGACTTGAATAACTTACCCTAGTCTTAGCAATTGCAGTCATTAATTAACTTTACATTTATATGGTCATTAATAGAGCTGAACAACGTTTTCACAAATTCAATTACAACGCTTATCCTAATTTTTTCAGGGAATTTGCTTAGTTCTGAATTAATTCTTATGAAGTGCATTAAATCAGCTATATCCTGGCCTGAGATTGTATCTCTGTGTACATCACTGTGCATTGCAACAACATGCATAGCTAGTCCTTTTTTATAGAGAAACAGTTACTGTGACAGGCAGGTGGGCACCCAAATAACTGTAGAATTAGACAGCTTATTCGCCCCAATTTGAGAATCAAAACATAATAGAATTGTTTATCTCTTAAACAATGTGGACACCCCAATAACAGTAAAATTAGACAGCTTATTCACCCTAATTTAAAGGGGTTCTGCGAGTTATATATATTGATGACCTATCCTCAGGATAGGTCATCAATATCAGATCGGCGGGGGTCCGACACCCGACACCCCTGCCGATCAGCTGTTTGAAGAGGAGGCACGCGCCGTATCAGCGCTGCCTCTTCTTCACTGATTACATGCTGGCCATAATGGGGGTAGTGGTGAGTAGATGTAATTACACCTAACTGCCCCATTCATTTCAATGGGAAGAATCACTTCCATAGACTTGTAACTTGAAACTTTATTAACAACTTGCTATAAAAGAATATATAACACGAAAGATTGTCCAAATTCAAATGAAATGAGCAATAGTATAGAGCATCAAACATTTTCATTGTGGAGCTGCGCCAGGTTGCCCAGACATAAGAGTTTGCTTTATATATTTTGCATATACAGTATATTGCTGTACACAACATCAGGTTTGGAAAAATGGTAGCAGGTTCTTGCAGTCAGCAACATCATTTAAGGAGCAGAATGTTTTTTTTTTTTGTTTGTTTTTTTTTTAGTTGGCAGTAGATTTTGAGCTCATGGACATCAATAAGAACAGCCCAAAAAATTAGGCACCAGCAGAAACTTTAATTGTATTGGCTTCCTTGATCTTGGGAGTCAAAGTCAATGTACAGTACCATGTAATAACAGCACTTTACAACAGATAATATACTTTTAAATGGGTTGTCTCACTTCAGCAAATGGTATTTATCATGTATACAATGTATTGTGATTGTACATGTTGCCTCCTTTGCTGTCTTGCATCATTTTTCCATTGCATTATGCACTGCTATTTTCCAGGGGTTACAACCACCCTACAATCTGGCAGCGGTGGCCATGCTTGCACACTATAGGAAAAAATGCTGACCTCTCTGGTGGCCATGACCATGGGATTGGCATAGACATGCATGCACGACAGCTGCAGTGGTGCATGTAACCTTTGGAAATGAACAGTGTATAATGTGATAGAAAAATGAATCAAACCAGTAAAGGAAGCGATATGGACAATCACAATACATTGGTAAGTGGCTTGTATTAAGGTTACTTTCACATCTGCACTTTCCCTTTCCGCTATTGAGATCCATCATGGGATCTCAACTGAGGGGGAAAACGCTTCCATTTTGTCCCCAAACACAACTGAACTGAACAAAATGGAGTGCACCAGAATACATTCCGCTCTACTTGGTTGCAGCCCCATCGCGGACAGAATAATGCTGCAAGCAGCGTTTTCCTGTCTACCATGTGGTGCGGAGCAAGACGGATCCGTCATGACATGATGCAAGTCAATGAAGAAGGATCCGTTTTCTCAGACATAATAGAAAACGGATCTGTCCCCTATTGACTTTCAGTGGTGTTCATGACGGATCCATCATGGCTAGTTTTAAGATAATACAACCGGATTTGTTCATAACGGATGCAGACGGTTGTACTATTGTGATGGAAACGTTTTTGCTGATCCATGACAGATCAAGCAAAAACGCTGGTAGGAATGTAGCCCAACTTTGTCAACGTGAGAAATACCATTTGATGAAGTGAGACTCCTTTAAAATTAGGTATCCTCTGCAGGAGTAAAGTACCCTCCACAAATTGGGGCATGCCACTTCTATGGGGTCCATAGCGGAAAGGCGCTATGCACTGAACTGCATCCTCTTCTTGATGTGACACTGTTATTTCAAACACCACTATGGGAAGCTCCTGCATACTGATTTATACAGTCCAGTGTTTTCTCTGATTTCTTTTCAGGTTTATCTCTTAGTGGTGGCTGCATGCAGCCAGAATTACACCATTCATCAAATCAGAAAAAAAAACTCTGCTATACAAACATGTTATGAAATTAAATAGCATAGCTGTGAGTTTGGCCTCTTGGACTGAGTGTTAGTCTAATAAGTAGTTGAGAAAGACAGATATGCTGTAAATACAATGTTTCTTGACTTATATACATGCAACACAAAATGAAAATCACATACCTGGTTGGAATAGTGACCCATTCATGTTGCACTGGCAAGTTGTTGTTGCAGCTGTAGTTTCACAGTGACGTACATCATCACAGCATATATACCGTATCTCATAGTCATAGCATTGTTTTGAAGCTTGTTCAGCATTGTAACATATTAATCCCTGCTCTAAAGTACATGTTATGTTCTGCACTTTATTTTGTTCTTTTGACATGTTTTTTACTTGACACATAATTTTAACCGGCAAAGAACAGACTTTTATTCCAGATGTCTTTGCTATTTCAAGGTTTTCAACTTCTTCTCCAGATTCTCCAGTTGTAGGCTTATTCGTATCTATCCAACTTGTCATGTAACACTTTGGTGTACATGTAACTGGGTACAGTGTATGTTTGCCAGTTAATATAGAGCTAAACGTTGGGATTGTGGCCTTTGGAGTTGTCCATTTTGGGGTTGTAGTTGTTGTAGTTAATGATGCTGTGGTTGAAGAGACTGTGGTTGTTGGGGTTTTGGCTGTTGTAGTTGAGGGGGTTTTGACTGCTGTAGTTGAGCGGGTTTTGGCTGTTGGGGTTCTTGTGGTTGTTGTAGTTGAAGGGGCTGTGGTTGATGGGATGGTGGTTGTTATAGTTAACGAGGATGTGGTTGATGGAACTGTTATTGTTGGGGTTGTGGCTAATGTAGTTGATGGGGCTGTGGTTGATGGGGCTGTAGTTGTTGTAGTTGATGAGACTGTAGTTGATGACACTGTGATGGTTGAGGTTGTGGCTGTTGTAGTTGATGGGGTTGTGGCTGTTGGGGTTCTTGTGGTTGGTGGTACTTTGGTTGTTGGGGTTGTGGTTGATGGTGTTGTGGTTGTGGAGATTGTGGTTGTTTTGGTTCTTGGGGTTGCAGTTGATAAGGTTGCGGTTGTTGTAGTTGTAATTGTTGGAGATGTGGTAGCTGTAGTTGGGATTATGGTTGTTGGGGTTGTTGTTTTTTTATATGTAGTTTCACAATAATTCTTACAGCAATAGTACCTAATCTCATAATCATAGCATGTAAGAAAGTTACTAATTTGATGCCTATTCTCGCATATCAAACCTTCATCTGTGGAACATACAGTTTTTTGTGTATTAGATTTGTTATCTGTAGGTCTGCATTCAATACTTTTGGGATTTTCACATATTTCAATACCAGAATTTCTGATTTTATCAAGGTTTTCGATGTCTCCTCCATAGGTTCCTAAAGTAACATTGTTTAAGTTAAAATACTGTGTCCATTCACAAACATCTTGACAGATTGTGGTTGGTGAAGTAGCCTGTGTTGTAGCTTTCGTTGTGCTTGTTTTTGTAGGGGTACTTGTAAGTATGGTTTGTACTGTAGTAAGGGTAAACTGGGTGGTAGTTGATACTGAGAAATAAGCAAAAAGAAAATTATTTATTTGTATTAACTAAAAATCCATTACATTTATCACACATGCACAGAAGTACAAATTAAATTCCTTTTATTCAGAATGTAAAGTTTTTCCCACAATTAACATTAATTTCCTATAACTTGTAGATGATCACTGATAAATTGTTGGAATTCCCTTTATTGGCTCCCCAGCAATATTATCACAGTCTAGAGTCCTCTGTTCCTCCTGGAGTCCCATGATGATGATGAGATTTGTTTGCAGCTGCGATAAAGCAAATTTAAGGGTGTTATGGGAACAGCTTTGTGTAGTGCACCCCCTAGTCACTGAGTAGTTAAATGGTCAATATATAAAGCTGCAACATAGCTGAATGTGCTGTTTCACAATACTTTGAGACATGATAATGTGTTCTTCAAGTTTTCACATGGAAATGTAAGTATACCTATCAAAGGGTAATGCCTTCTCCCAAACTGAACTCTTTTCAAACATATTCACATACCATTAAGACATATAAGTATATATTATAAGACAAATGCAAGGGCATATTCACGTCTATATTGGGGGCTCTATTCGAGGCCACTAAAGCAGATTCCACCAAAAAGAGTGGACAAAAAAGCCCAGTGTGTTGAAAATTCTTCCACTAAAAAAAGCAGACTCCCAAACAGAAACCAAAAGGACCACATTATAGTCAATGGGGTCTTTTTGGGTTCATTCTGTTCAGTTACAGGTATGTGTCATTGTTTTTGTTGATTTGCTGTTCTAATGAGGCAGAACAATGGAAAGATTAAATGAAATCACTGTACCGCCCAGTGAATGTTGGCAGAATTTGGTGATATTCTTACTTTATTATTTATTTGTCAGGCCAAATAGTTATAGACAGAACAGCCAGAACACAGATCATCAGTGGTCTGGGGCCTGCAGCAGAACATTTGTAGATTTGATATGGGAATGGAGTTAAATGAGTTTGTATTTGCAACAGCATTTCAGTGGCACCGTGCCTGTGGCATTACTATTTTCTGAAACACTATAGCCATGGCATTATTATTTTAAATAGACAGTATAGTCATGGCATTTTCAATTCTGCAGTACAATATTTTACAAAAATGGACAGCCCAACATATGTAGATCTAGTATCTAAACACTATATGGCCTTTGTATGGTGATATGCAGTAGCCTATGGGTCTCCTAGACACTGTTGAGGTGTCACCACATGTCGCTGCTCTCCGGAAGGGATGGTATAGCATGGTGCACCTCAATGGGAAATAAGTCCAGAGAATCAGAGTCTGCAATTAACCAGTTTGCGTCTTTACTGGAAGAAAGTAGGTGCAGAAAAATATATGTGAGGCATAGGGCTGGCTTCTCCAGTCTCCTCCCTGCCAGAAGAAAGGTTTGATGCTGAAGAAAAGCCTGAGCTAGCTGTCCCTCTCTCTCTCAGAATGCTGGTACCATGGTCAAAGGCTGGAGGCCGACGGTCTGTAGCTCAGTAGTCCGGGTAGCTCCTTGGTCACAGGGTTGGTGACCGACAGTCTGTGGTTCAGTGTCCCCATCTGAGCGTCTTCTTCTGGTCACTCATGCAGACTTGCAGAGTCTTCCCCTCCAAGCACTGGTACTTAACTGCAGAACACTAGGGGCCCTGACTGCTCTCCTTATATAAATTTTCTAGCTGAACTAGAAACTTCTAGTGAGAGGGGTGGAGTGGAGACATTCAGCACAAACAGTCGCATTGTTACGCTTTTTGTCCAATAGACTTACATTAGAGCTTCAATTATACTCAATGGCAGTGACACTGCAGTTTTTCCAGACAAAAGCAAGTTTCCATACATAACAAAAGAGTTAAAACCAGACATTACAAAGGTCAATCTGCCTGGTTTTGGTGGTAAACAAGTCTGTCTTTTTCTCTCCGAAACAGGCTCTTCTTTAAACCCTATGGCAGCTGTGGAAAATTACCAGCTTCTTATTCAAAGCCCCCAAAAGTCTCTCAGAATTCATTAACCCTTTCTACAGAGCCTCACAAATACAGTGCAAATGTATAGGATATATATCACAACATATAAAATGCAGTTACACAGTATTAAACAGTGCAAGTTAACCCTTTCAAATTAAATAAGTAAGAAATGTATAAGGGGAAAAGGCAAACTCTACAAATGTCCAGAGTTCAAAGTACCCCTGTTCCAGAGCACTACAGATAATATTGGCTATACGTACTTGGTGGGACAGACTGGGAACTTAAAGTGGCCCTCTAAAAAAGAATAAAAATGGCCCTATTTTATAGTGTAGCCCAAATTAACAGAAGGCAGGGTAGACACAAGTAGGAGAGGCCAGCAATACCATATGATGGCAAACTATATCACTCCAGAAAAGCCACATACCACAGTGTATCACAAAATATTGCCCCAGCAACATGAAGTACCTTCCCAAAACTTCCCCTCAGTGGTGGCCAGCTGTCAGGTTTTGTCATTCTGCTCCATTTGCTTCAGAATGGCAAAATAGTTGAATTCAGGAGTCAAGAGGGGAGTGCCAAATCATTAATTACCATGGCTAATGGGCATGACAAGGGTTTAGGCAGTCCACTGAGAAGTTTCCCTGTAGGGTCTATGGCCAGTCCACCCCTGGTTATACATGTATTTTTAATAATAACAGCCAAAGTGTCTCTCTTAACAATAGTATCACAGAGATCCCATTGCAGTGCTATCAGAGTACATACCATAAACAGAGTTAGCATCATAAAACTATCATGAATAAATAAGACATCAGAAATGCTTGCGGGGGACCATGTCCTTATGCAACTTTCACACTAGTGTTTTAGAATTCCGGTATTGAATAAATTGAAGACATCAGAAATGCTTGCGGGGGACCATGTCCTTATGCAACTTTCACACTAGTGTTTTAGAATTCCGGTATTGAGTTCTGTCATAGGGGCTCAATACCGGAAAAAAACGCTTCAGTTTTGTCCCCATTCATTGTCAATGGGGACAAAACTGAACTGAGGACAATGGAATGCTCCTAGAAGCATTCCGTTCCGTCTTCAGACCAGAGAGCAAACCGCAACATGCTGTGGTTTGCTCTCCATCCTGGGCATCCGCACCAAGATGGATCCTTTATGACCCCCAATGCAAGTCAATGGGGACGGATCCGTTTGGTGTGACACGCTAGTAAACGGATCCGTCCTCCATTGACTTTCAATGGAGTTAATTCCGGATCCATTTAAAAGATGTTAAAGATAATACAACTGGTTCTGTTCATTACGGATCCACAAGGTTGTATTATCACTAAAGATCCGGCGGGCCCCTTCACCCGCTGGATCCGTAGTAAAGGCTAGTGTGAAAGTAGCCTTAGTTATTTCATAGACTGAACAAAGAGACATGTCTGAAATATTTGTGAAAAATATTGTCCCACTTATTGATAGAATCCTTATGACCTGAACATGAACTTGTTTAAAATGTTTGTGAAACAGAGATAGTATTGACTGCAAAGGTTATCTTGGGATTCTCATTTATTGCTGATCTGGGAGTTGGCCACTCTAAGTTACAAAATAATAACAGATAAACAACATACACACAGTGACTTTTATAGACTGTATAAGGTGGCTACATTCCACTAGGGGGTTAAGCTCTTTGGTTAAACAGGATAAAAGCTGGTTCTTTTTAGGTAGCAGTCGAAGCTGATCTATAGAAAGATGCATTGCATACAAATGTTTTCCCGATAGAGACTTTGACTGCTTTCACTAAAACAGACTTTGCCACTGATGTGTTTCTGTCAGATGATGTTAACTCAATCGGTTTTATCAGTTGTGTCTTCTTTGTACAGGGGCGGATTGGCCATAGACCTTACAGGGAAATTTCCCGGTGGGCCGATGCCCAGGGGGCCACCTCAGCCCTCCTCACGGCTGGCCAGTGGATGTTTTTGGGAATGTATTTTGTGCTGCACTGTGGTATTAGGCTCTGTTGGGGTGGTATAATGTGCCACAATATGGTATTGCCTTCCATCAATTTTAGATCTGACAACAAAACAGGGCCACTTTCAGTATTTTTTCCAGGGCCACTTTAAGTTCCCAGTCCGCCCTTGTCTTTGTATATACTATAATTAAAGGAAATCTGTCACATGATTTTAGTGTTTTAAACTAAAACTATTGCCCTGTTCATTAAAGTACCTTGAGTCTAGATGTGGTCTCTAGAGATGAGTGAAGCGATTCGTCGATTTATTGATTCGCATTGAATCTTGGAAATTTTCAGCTGCGAAGCAAATCCAAATATTAGGTGATTTGCTTCGGCTTTGTACGCATTCGCTACGTAGTTTGTCCTGTAAATTATACGCTATTGCTACGTATAAGTTACTCTATACGCTGTTGCGTACGAACTCAATTCATTAGCAAACTTTTACAGTTCGTTCGTTTATCGTGCGCAAAAGCCCGGGAAGAAAGCGGTCACCTTACCTAGAGGGCAGAGCTTTCTCTGATTGGCTCAGGCTCGGTAAGCCAGTGATGTATCACTTCTGCTGTGACTGCTGAGACAAGCAGAAGCACTGTGTGGGAAGTTCTGAGACCCTGAAACCTGTTTTGTTAAAATTGGCGTGTAATTGCTCTTGAAATCCATATTACACATATCAGGGATACTGCAGGGATACTGCAGGGATACTGCAGGGATACTGCAGGGCCAGTGCAGGGCTAGTAATTAATCAGGCAGGGAGAGAGAGACCGGAGAGATAGGGAGAGAATGGACAAGAACAGCTTCTAGGCCACAGAGCAAAGTGACAAATGTCTGGAATGGATAAGCAAAATGGGGTCCAGTATCAGCCAGACCTCGAGCTCTAAAAAAAAAAAGGAAAAGGTGGCACAGGGCAGCAGTGTCAAAAGACCTATAGCCAGAGCTTCTACTTGTAGTATTCGCCATACTTGGCCATTGTTCCACCAGGCTAACCCACCAAGGCACAAAATATACCTGCTGGATCACCTCATTTTTATGCTGGTTCGGGTGGCGGTGTGTGCCATCGCCATCAGCCAGATCATGTATTTCAGCTCTGCAAAGCTAAATGATAAGGATCGCCCTGATGCTATTTTCAAAAATTAGCTCTCCCTCTGAGGAGTTCACGCTGCGGTCTCTCAACTCGTGCGTGCCTGCGTATTATGTAATCGCTAGACAATAGTACACTGAGGATTCGTACACAAATTGTATGCTCATGTGTACGTGTTCAAAGAAGTTGCGCACCTTTTTTAACTGAACGTTCGTTATCAGTGCGCGAATGTTTGCTAATAGCCACTGTTTCTTTTTACTTACGTTTTCGTGTTATTTTATTTTTTCTGATATGTAAATTTTCTCTGAAGGAGTCCAGAGGGGAGTTAGGGAGCCCAGTAAAGCCCCCTCCTGTGCCCAGTTCGCCTTCTTACTAGTCCAAAACACGCCTAATCAGGGATGGACTAACGGCCCATATTAGCATTGTAGGCCACCACCCCCCTCAACTACATCATGGCAGCTCTGGAAACCACTTTCAGAGCTGCCTGCTTCGCCCGGCCGAAATCTTGTGCAGGCAAAATATCACGAGATTTCGGCTGGGCGAAGCAGGCAGCTCTGCGAGTGGTTTCCAGAGCTTCCGTGACGTAGTTGAGGGGGGCAGCGGCCTACAATGCTAATATGGGCGTTAGTCTGTGCCTGATTAGGTGTGTTTTGGACAAGTAAGAAGGCGGCTGGGCACAGGAGGGGGCGTTACATGGCTCCCTAATGCCCCTCTGGGCTCCTTCAGAGAAAATTTACATATCAGAAAAAGTAAAATAAAACAAAAACGGAAGCTGAAAAGAAAGATTGGAGACCACATCTAGACTCAAGGTACTTTACTGAACATGGCTATAGTTTTAGGTTAAAACACTAAAATCATGTGACAGATTTCCTTTAACTTGCAAAAGAATGACATCATATGTCTATATCTACAGTGTCTTGAAAAAACATTCATACCCCTTGAACTTTTCCACATTTTTTCACGTTACCACAACAAAGTAAATTTATATTATTGGGATTTTATGTGATAGACCAACACAAAGTAGCAAGAATGTGTGAAGTGAAAATAAAATGATACATGGTTTTCAAAATTTTTAATAAACAAAAATCTGAGAAGTGTGGCATGCATTTGTATTCAGCCCCCTGTACTGTAATCCAGTGGGACCAATTGCCTTCAAAGTCATCTAACTAGTAAACTGAGTCCGTCTGTGTGTGATTTATTCTCAGTATAACTACAGCTGTTCTGTGAAGGCCTCAGAGATTTGTTAGTGAACATTAGTGATCAAACAGTATAGTGAAAACCAAGGAACACACCAGACGGGTCAGTGATAAAGCTGTGGAGAAGTATAAAGCAGAGTTAAGTTCTAACAAAAATATCCTAAGCTCTGAACATCTCAAGGAGCACTATTCAATCCATCATCTGAAAATGGAAGGAGTATGGTGAGCAGTAATTAGCAGCTAAGAGACCCATGATCACTCTGGAAAAGCTGCAAAAATCCATAGCTAAGGTGGGAGAATTTGTCTATAGGACAACTATTAGTCATGTACTCCACAAATCTGGCCTTTGTGGAAGAGTGGCAAAAAGAAAAGTGGCATGGCATAAGCCATAAGAAGTCCAATTTGTAGTTTGTCACAAGCCATGTAGGAGACACAGTAAACATGTGAAATAAGGTACTCTGGTCAGATGAGACCAAAGTTGAACATTTTGGCCTAAATGCAAAACTCTTTGTGAGATGGAAAATGAACACTGCACATCATTCCTAACACAGCATCCCCACCATGAAAGATAGTGGTGGCAGAATCATGCTGAGGGGATGCTTTTCTTCAGTAGGTACAGGAAAGCTGTTCAGAGTTGATGTGAGGATGGATAAAGTTAAATACAGGGAAATCCTGCAGAAAACCTGGTAGAGGCTGCAGGGACAGAGGATCAGTTTCCAGCAGGACAATGAGCCTAAACAGAGAGCCAAAACTTCAATGGAATGGTTTAGATCTAATCCTATTCATGTGTTAGAATTGTCCCAGTTAAAGTCCAGACCTAAATCCCATTGAGAATATGTGACAAGACTTAAAAAATGATGTTCACAAATGCATTCCATCCAATCTGACTAAGCTTGAGCTATTTTGCAAAGAGGAATGAACAAAATTTCAGCCTCCAGATGTGCAAAGCTGGTAGAGACATATCCCAAAAGACTAAGAAGACAAGAATAATGTCTAACCTGTTGAATAGGTGACTTCTGTAGTGGTGGAGCAGGTGTAGACATCTCTGTAGATGGTTCCATTTTCTTTGCATATACCAGTGACACAGCCTTCTGTATCACTAACCGTCTCATATACGACTTCATTGTATTTGTACACGTGTCCTTCATAGGTACATGTACATTCTGCAGTAAAATACAAGCCATCAGAACAGAAAGGAAAAGGAACATATAGCATTGGACACTCTACCTCTCCACGTACTTGATCCCAGAAGAAGGAAGAAAAAAATATTCCCAAGAAGTTTTTTTTGTAATTTATTCATTAAACGGTATTGTGCCAGAGACTGCACAATAATAAGCTTTCTAAGCATTGCATTGTGGATTATGCTTCTAAATAACAGCACATACTGTACCAGTTCCAGCGTGGACTGCTCTTTCCAGTGTGGACTGCTAGCTTTCATTTTTCATAGGTCCTATGGAAAGACTGTCCTGGCCAAATTCTAGGCCTTCATAAGCAGTTGGGGAGCCAGTGTTGTAGAATGAAATTTGCTTCTGCTACGCAATGCTTTAGAAAGATGATTATTGAGCACACTCCTGGACTATAATTATGTTTTTTTAAATAAGTTCAAGTAAACTTTAAAGTGGTTGTCCCCTCCTTTCATTACTATTGATGGTCTATCTTAGGGATAGTCCGTCAATATCTGATTGGCGGGAATCCAACGCCCCTATCAATCAGCTGGGAAGTCGTCTCAGGAAGCATAGCTCTGTCCATTGTGTAGTGGATGGAACTGGTTACTGCAGCACTGCTCCCTTTAAATTGAAGGGGACTAACTCTGCAGTTACAAACTTTATCCACTGCACAATGGAGGGGGCTGTGTCGTTCCTCTACCCTAAAACAGTTGATTGGCAGGGTGGTGAGAGGGGGGTTGAATGTACAGGTAGGTTGATCGGGAAACCCAGAAACACCATAGCTTTCTGTACTACACTGCCTAGTAACAGCGAGATGAGACAACCCCTTTAAAGGGAATGTGTCATCAGAAAAGGGCCTATTGTTAAACCCTTTCCCGACCTCCACAATAATAGTACAGTGAAATTTGGGTCATTAAAGATGGCATCCACTCTGGGCTAATGGCTGGCTAAATATTTATCCCAATTCACCATTTTTTGTCATTTTACTTCTCAAAAAGTGGAATAACAAGTGATTAAAATATCTTACACACCCCAAAATGGTATAAATAAAATCTACAGTTTGGTGTATAAAAAAATGAGTTCTCAAACAGCTCCATAAACATAACTCTAAAAAAGTTATGGGGGTCATACTATAGCGATAAAAAACTATTCTTTTTCCAAAGTTTTTATGTTTTTTAAGTATTAAAACACAAGAAAAATTATACAGTACAGACCAAAAGTTTGGACACACCTTCTCATTCAAAGAGTTTTCTGTATTTTCATGACTATGAAAAAAAACATCAAAACTATGAATTAACACATGTGAAATTATATACTTAGCAAAAAAGTGTGAAACAACTGAAAATATATCTTATATTCTAGGTTGTTCAAAGTAGCCACCTTTTGCTTTGATTACTGCTTTGAACACTCTTGGCATTCTCTTGATGAGCTTCAAGTCACCTGAAATGGTTTTCACTTCACAGGTGTGCCCTATCAGGTTTAATAAGTGGGATTTCTTGCCTTATAAATGGGGTTGGGACCATGAGTTGTGTTGGGCAGAAGTCAGATGGATACACAGCTGATAGTCCTACTAAATAGACTGTTAGAATTTGTATTATGGCAAGAAAAAAGCAGCTAAGTAAAGAAAAACGAGTGGCCATCATTACTTTAAGAAATAAAGGTCAGTCAGTCCGAAAAATTGGGAAAATTTTAAAAGTGTCAACAAGTGCAGTCGCAAAAACCATCAAGCGCTACAAAGAAACTGGTTGACATAAGGACTGCCCCAGGAAAGGAAGACCAAGAGTCACCTCTGCTGCAGAGGATAAGTTCTTCCGAGTCACCAGCCTCAGAAATCGCAGGTTAACAGCAGCTCAGATTAGAGACCAGGTCAATGCCACACAGAGTTCTAGCAGCAGACACTTCTCTACAACAACGGTTAAGAGGAGACTGTGTGCAGCAGGCCTTCATGGTAAAATAGCTGCTAGGAAACCACTGCTAAGGACAGGCAACAAGCAGAAGAGACTTGTTTGGGCTAAAGAACACAAGGAATGTACATTAGACAATAGAAATCTGTGCTTTGGTCTGATGAGTCCAAATTTGAGATCTTTGGTTCCAACCACCATGTCTTTGTGCGACGCAGAAAAGGTGATCGGTTGGACTCTACATGCCTGGTTCCCACCGTGAAGCATGGAGGAGGAGGTGTGATGGTGTTGGGGTGCTTTGCTGGTGACACTGTTGGGGATTTATTCAAAATTGAAGGCATACTGAACCAGCATGGATATCACAGCATCTTGCAGCGGCATGCTATTCCATCCGGTTTGCGTTTAGTTGGACCATCATTTATTTATCAACAGGACAATGACCCCAAACACACCTCCAGGTTGTGTAAGGGCTATTTGGACCAAGAAGGAGAGTGATGGGGTGTTACTCCAGATGCCCTGGCCTCCACAGTCACCAGACCTGAACCCAAATGAGATGGTTTGGGGTGAGCTGGACCGCAGAGTGAAGGCAAAAGGGCCAACAAGTGCTAAGCATCTCTGGGAGCTCCTTCAAGACTGTTGGAATACCATTTCAGGTGACTACCTCCTAAAGCTCATCAAGAGAATGCCAAGAGTGTGCAAAGCAGTAATCAAAGCAAAAGGTGGCTACTTTGAAAAACCTAGAATATAAGACATATTTTCAGTTGTTTCACACTTTTTTGTTAAGTATATAATTCCACATGTGTTAATTCATAGTTTTGATGCCTTCAGTGTGAATCTACAATTTTCATAGTGATGAAAATACAGAAAACTCTTTGAATGAGAAGGTGTGTCCAAACTTTTGGTCTGTACTGTATCTGTGGTATATGTGGTATTGCCATAGTTGTAATGACTTAGCGAATGAAGATCACAGGTCAATTTTACCGCATAGCAAACGCCATGGAAACAAAACCCATAAAACTATGTCTGAATTACATTCTTTTCAGCTCGCCACTACATCTTATGCAATATCAAATTGTTCCATTACAAAGCGCAACTTGTCCCACAAAAAACAAGCCCTCGTACGAGTATGTGAATGAAAAAATAAAAACTTTGTGTCTATGGCCCATGGTGCTGCTGTAAAGCAATTATGAGCTTTCTAAATGGAGTTAAGAACAGTTCAAGCAAGATGCCCGCCCCCATAATAATGTTCAGTAAATAGAATTTAAAAAATCTGTAATCAGAAACTAAAAACAAACTAGAAAAAATAAAGGATATGTTTGGCTATCTGGTTCTAACTGGCAGAAGAAAATGGTGACACATTCCCTTGGTGATGGTGATAAAAAAAAAGAAACAACAGGAGACACCAGTATATCTTATAGCATTGCATCTAGTGTCCGGAGTGATATTCTGCTTTAGCATCAATCAATTTATAAACAGCAGAATTAAAAGCTTTAATTACGGATCTCACAATAAAACCATTGTAAGTTAATGGGGGACAGATTGGTTTTCTTTTGTGTCTGAGAGAATCATCCCATGCCCAACAGAAAAACGCTGCTTGCACTGATTTTCTGTCTGGTATGGGAACACAACCAAACGGAACACATTCTGGAGCACTCCGTTCAGTTCAGTTCAGTTTTGTCCCCGCTGACATTAAATGGGCTACAAAACTGAAGTGTTTTTTCCTCTGCCCGATCTCAATGCCAGAAAGGAAAAATGCAGATGTGAAAGTAGCCATTTTTGTGCGACTTCTTATTGCAGAAAAGTTGTGAAACATTTTTTATAAGTCAATGGTGTCGCACTGCAACATGCTGTGACTGTTTGGATTTTTGTGCATTTTGTTTCACAGTCGCAGCACGACACATGTCACAGTGCGACACCATTGACTATCATTATATAAAATGTCGCAGAACTACGGTGTGACATGAATGCCACGTGACACATGTTGCAATGTAGTTGTACCCTTTATTTCACAACATATTTCACCATGTAGCCCTAGCCTTATTTACCAGCCCCAAACAGATTTTTGTTAACTTCATATCATGCAAACTTACCATTAACATCGTAAACGCAAAATATGCCATCCATAGTACAGTTACTGTGAAAAAAGGATAAAAGAGATTTTAATTTCTACCAAATAAATTGGAGGGGTTAGGTTTAAGAATTTTTGGGTCTAGTGGGGGGAGGGGTTTAAAAGTTTTGGTCAGGTCCTTTTAAAGGGGTTCTCCAAGTTATATATATTGATGACCTATCCTCAGGATAGGTCATCAATATCAGATCGGCAGGGGTCTGACACCTGACACCCTGGGACCCCGACCGATCAGCTGTTTGAAGAGGAGGCGCGCAGTATCAGCGCTACCTCCTCTTCACTGTTTACATGCTGGCCCTAATGGGGGTAGTGGTGAGTAGGTGTAATTACACCTAACTGCCCCATTCATTTCAATGGGAAGAAGCGCTAACGGATGCAGACGATTGTATTATCGTGATGGAAGCATTTTTGCTGATCCATGATGGATCCAGCAAAAACACTGGTGTGAAAGTAGCCTTAGACACACTTAGCTCTACTGTATGCATATTATAGACAAACAGAGCCCTGCTGCATAAGTACCCAAAAATCTACTACATACACACACAGCTCTGCAGTATGCATATTATACAATCACACAAAACAAACACACCTTTAATGAAAAAGTACACTCCATTCTAGTCGCAACCTTAAGAAAAAAAATCATATTTCTCCTCTTCCTGGCTTGGTCCCTCCCACCAGTGACATCATCAGTAAGCTGCCCTTCCTTCCAGTGTACCTCAGGACCTTCTTCTTCATATGCTGAATGGATCATGTGTCAGGCAGAGAAAGAAAGAGAAGCAGTTGCACTCCTCTCTCACTGATCCAACAGAGCACTGTATGAACGCTCTGTCAGATCATTACAGAAGCAGTCAGGAAGGTCTGACACTGCTGGATCCCAGAGTATAAGATGCAGGTACTTATTAGCAAGTTTTTTTCTTGCTCAAAATGCGTCTTATAGTCCCAAAAATATGGTATATCATAAATATCTAATCAGCTAGGTCAGCCAATCAGCTGTTTTAGGAAGCCGCTGTGCTGTGCACAGCACACAGCATGCAGAGCGCTTTCCATTGGATAGTGGCTGTGCTTGTTATTGCAGCTCAGTCCGATTTACTTGAATGGGACTGAGCTACACCTAGGCCATGTGACCGATGAACATGATGTCACTGACCTCACCAAAATACCATGGCCACCTCTCAGCTTACCAAGCATAGCGCCATCCATTGGATAGCAGCTGTGCTTGGTATTGTATCTAAGTTCAATTTGTTGAATTGGACTGAGCTGCACATAGGCCATGTGACCAATGATTGTCACCTCATTGGCCTCACCAAAGAGATGCAGTCTCTTCAAACAGACGATCAGTAGGGGAGCTGGGAGTCAGACCCCCACCAATCTGATATTGCTAACCTGTCCTGAGGATAGGCTATCAATATTTAAAAAATATATATTTAAAAACAATGAGGACAAATTGCAATACCACAAACAACCGCTATATAAATTTGGTGCTGCTTTACTGGAAGCATAAATAGCATAAATACTGTATCGCTTTGTGCTCCAAAATAATGAATCATGTGATCTATAAAGAGCAGTTTTTAATTATTTAAAAAGGAAAAATACCAAACATGACAGTTTTTCCATCTTGGCACAATTGCCCCCAGCTTGTAATGTTTTCTGTCCTCATCGTAGCAACCACACATTGAAACACACTTCATTTCATCTTCATCAAAATAAGGATTTTTAGGAGGACACGTGGGATAACATCCTGTTAAAGGAACAATAATCATCCTTGAAGAAGTATGACAAGTATTTAAAATTAAAATTCATTAAAAGAGCACCAGTGTATTTACCTTCCAGGCCTCTTACGTGATAATTGCATATTCCACTTGGATTCCTACAGGTTTTCATGCAGGAACCACCACAAGCTTTATAGTGCCACTCGCAACCATTCTCTTCATTATAGTAGTCACAGAAAAGAGCTGTTTGCAAAGTCAACATTGGAGGTTAAGACAAAAACTTTTTTTTTTTAAATGTCAACATGCAGGTAGACGATGAATGATATAGAATGATGGTGAATGATTCATGTTTTAGAAATCCAATTAGAGATGGCTTACTCAATTTATCACATGTGAGGGTCACATTTAGAGAATTAATGGACAAGTGACTCCATCAATTTGCTAATCTACTATATAGTGATGATACAGTAGAATCAATTAAAGAAGAACTCCCGCAAAAATTTTCATTCTCTGACCTGCTAGAAAGGTGCATGATATAATCTGTAGTGATTGTCATTTTCTTATCAGTGACTGTTTCTGTGAGTAAAAACCTCTCTTCTTATTGTAGCTGGGTCATGTGACCAACTCCCTGACCTCCAACTGACCCAGGACAGAAAGCCATTCACTGCTGTATTCATTCCTATGGGAGCCTCACTTTCAGTCTCATAGGAATACATAGAGAATTAGACTTCCTGTCCACGTGACATAGATAAGAAACTTCAGAATGATATAAGTCAAAAATTCAGACACTGGTAAGAAAATGACATTCACTACAGATTATATCATGTACATTTCTAGCAAGACATGGAATAACATTTTTGTCAGGAGTTCTTCTTTAAACAGGTTTGAGGTACATACACATTGAATCAGATTCAAAATTAAAAACATTCTACAGTTCAGTCTTACCAGCTACAATACTCATACCTCAGAACAGAAGAAAATAAAGTTTTATCTTTTAACACTGAAGTATTGCTAAGGTGTTTAAATGCTACAAACACTTTGGGGGTATTTTTTATGATTGCATTTTACTCATTTTGGGCTAAAAATGATTTTTTTCAATTGGTCTTAATTTTAAAGATTCAGCAGTTTTTGCCGTAAAGAGTTAACTGTTTGCCTAGCTATGAGCAGCTTACTTTCACTTTCACTTTGCGCCATTATCTTGCTGCTATGTATATTCCTTATCTTTTATCTACTAACACCTTATAAACACTTATATAAGCCACATTATTTTCAGTAAGATAATAATTGAGCTATGATGAGTGGTTATGATGCCAGGAGTTCAGAGATAAGGAGCCTGTCAGCTGGGCTGCCTGAGGTGAAACAGTATAAACCCAGATACTGGGACTAGAGAATCTCAAGGCTGGGAAAGGGACTGCAAATTTGATCAATTGAAAAAAAAAAAATGTTTAGCTCAAAATGAGTACAATGTAATATTTTTTTTAAATTGCCTCCAAAGGTGTCCATAGCCTTTAAAAGATTGGCTAACATCTATCGACCTATCTAAGGTATTTCCTTCAAGGATTATTAAAATTCATTCTAGTCATTCATTCCCTTGCTTCTGATATAGCCCAAAAGTTGGAAAGTGCCTTCTAGGCAAATTAGACTTTCTTTTACCATCAAAAATTTAAAAAGGGTCTTTTGGCTCATTTATATAAATTCCTTTCACTGTTCTTTTTTTTTTTTGCTCTATATTATTTCAACTCAAATTTCCATCCAACCAAGACTGTGTTCAACCCAACTTTTGGTAGCCTTAGCCCTATTGCTGTTGCTTCAACTGCTGGCTTATCTGCAAAAACTGGACCAACATCCACATCCCTATTATGTTTTTTGTAAAGGAAGACACATAGGGGGTCATTTATTAAGACTGGTGTTTTAGACACATGTGTAAATATCCCTTTAGCTGCCTGTAGATATGCTGAATTCATGCCGACATATCCACCATCTTTCTAAATCTATGCCAGCTACCCTGCTGGCATAGATTTAGACCATTTTCTACACCAAAAACAGGCGTAGAAAATGATAAATGAGATGATTCTGTCGGTCTGTCCCCTTCCCCAGCCATGCCACATCCCCTTTTTTAGACCTTGTGTGACGGGGGGAAAGTGCAAATAACCATTGTGCTGCAATCTGTGATAGATATACGCCAAAATGTGGCATATAACTGTTTGTAAATGACTCTCAATAGTATGTAAGACATGCAATGAAACCATGGAATTGTATTCTACAATTAATACAGAGTCTTATGTGTGAACAGGAAGTCAGTTTCTCTGTTCATTCCTATGAGATCCTTGATGTGAGTCTCATACAAGTGAATAGAAGCCCTGACTTCGTGTCCACACACAAAGCACTGTCAAGTTGGGCAGTTAAAGGGTCAGTCACATGACAGAGCAGAGGATCAGAAGGGAGTAGATAATTCATAACTACAACCACCAGTAAAAAGATTCCTTTCACTAAAATTTACATCACACAGCTTTCAAAGAGGTCAGAGCATAGAATTTTTTGAGGGAGCGCTTCTTTAACCAAACCAAGCATTTTTAACACCTTATATGAATTACTCACGACAGATGCTTGGACTTCTCCAGGAGATGCATATTCCATATTCTCCACAAGCCTGTGCATAGGCAGCAACTGCTGTACAGAAACACTCACAGTCTCCACCAGTGTTACAAGCACAAGAATCAGTGACACATGCATCATAGTATTTGAAAGGGTCCACCTAGAGTTACAAAAAACTTCAAATAAAATCAGTGTTTTAAAGCAGAAGCAGAATATATTTTATTATATGTACCTGTGGATGACAAGCAGAGAAGACTTCACTGTTTATGATGCTACACTGTTTTTGTGCCCACGGTACTCTATATGGGTTTAATGAACAAGGATCCCTGTGAATTCCAGCATCTGGGCAGGTTGGGGTTGACTTCCAACTATTTCCAAATTCTACAACGTTTCCAACAATGGCATTGCTACGAGTTGTAAAATCATTGTTTGCATTTCCATCGTAGTTTCCACACAGCCCACATAGCGTCCCCTAGGAATGTGCAAAAGAAATGTTAAATGTTTCAGTTCCATTTGTATACTGTGCCTTGTGAAAGTATTTGGCCCCCTGGAACTTTTCAACCTTTTGCCACATTTCAGGCTTCAAACAAAAATATGTAACATTTTAAATTTTTGGTGAAGAATCAACAACAAGTGGGTCACAATTGTGAAGTGGAACGAAATTTATTGCAAAATTATTCGGCCCATTTACTTTCAGTGTAGAAAACTCACTCCAGAAGTTCATCTGAGGATCTCTGAATGATCCAATGTTGTCCTAAATGACTGGTGAAGATAAATAGAATCCACCTGTGTGTAATCAAGTCTCCGTATAAATGCACCTGCTCTGTGATAGTCTCAGGGTTCTGCATCATGAAGACCAAGGAACACACCAGGCAGGTCCCTGATACTGTTGTGGAGAAGTTTAAAGCCGGATTTGGATACCAAAAGATTTCCCAAGCTTTAAACATCCCAAGGAGCACTGTGCAAGCGATCATATTGAAATGGAAGGAGTATCAAACCACTACAAATCTACCAAGACCCGGCCGTCCCTCTAAACTTTCATCTCAAACAAGGAGAAGACTGATCAGAGATACAGCCAAGAGGCCCATGATCACTCTGGATGAACTGCAGAGATCTACAGCTGAGGTGGGAGAGTCTGTCCATAGGACAACAATCAGTCAAACACTTCACAAATCTGGCCTTTATGGAAGAGTGGGAAGAAGAAAGCCATTTGTCAAAGATATCCATAAAAAGTCTTGTTTACAGTTTGCCACAAGCCACCTGGGAGACACACCAAACATGTAGAAGAAGGTGCTCTGGTCAGATGAAACCAAACTTGAACTTTTTGGAAACAATGCAAAACGATATGTTTGGCGTAAAAGCAATGCAGCTAATCACCCTGAACACACCATCCCCACTGTCAAACATGGTGGTGGCAGCATCATTGTTTGGGCCTGCTTTTCATCAGCAGGGACAGGGAAGATGGTAACAATTGATGGGAAGATGGATGGATGGAGCCAAATACAGGACCATTCTGGATGAAAACCTGTTGGAGTTTGCAAAAAACCTGAGATTAGGACGGAGATTTATCTTCCAACAAGACAATTAGGGATGAGCGAACTTTTGAAAAGTTCGGTTTGCTTCGCTTCGGCGAACTTTCGTGAAGTTCGGATTCGTACGAACCGAACCTAAAACGAACCTTGCTATAACGGCTGAATAATTGCTGCTACAATAATGGGAGTCTGATAGGGTATAGTTTCGTTTACTTGCAGGTGCTATTACAATGAAAAAAGTGGAAAAAATCCAAGTGACTTCAACAACGGCGACGCAAAATATACGCATATTTGAGAATTTACACTAATGCGTACGCTAATGCGAACATTCCCGCACAAATAACGAACATACAGTCTAGCGTTGTCAAAGGTACTCTACTTAACTGAATATGTACGCATTTGCGTACTCATACACTGCGTCTACGAACATTCCTACTCAAGTAACGAACATACAGTCTAGCGTTGTCAAAGGTACGCTACTTAACTGAATGAATATGTACGCATTAGCGTACACATACACTTCGTCTGCGAACATTCCTACTCAAGTAACGAACATACAGTCTAGCGTTGTCAAAGGTACGTCAACAACGGCAACGCAAAAATATACGCATATTTGAGAATTTACACTAATGCGTACGCTAATGCGAACATTCCTGCACAAATAACGAACATACAGTCTAGCGTTGTCAAAGGTACGCTACTTAACTGAATATGTACGCATTTGCGTACTCATACACTGCGTCTACGAACATTCCTACTCAAGTAACGAACATACAGTCTAGTGTTGTCAAAGGTACGCTACTTAACTGAATATGTACGCATTAGCGTACTCATACTCTGCGTCTGCGAACATTCCTACTCAAGTAACGAACATACAGTCTAGCGTTGTCAAAGGTACGCTACTTAACTGAATATGTACGCATTAGCGTACTCATACACTGCGTCTACGAACATTCCTACTCAAGTAACGAATATACAGTCTAGCGCTGTCAAAGGTACGCTACTTAATAATGTACACTAATGCGTACGCTAATACGTATGAATTCATAAAATGCGTGTACACATTAGTGAACATTCTCAAATATGTGTATATTAGGGTATGGAATATGGCATATTCTATACCCTAAATATACGCATATTTGAGAATGTTCGCTAATGTGTACACATTTTATGAATTCACATGCATTAGCGTACATTCTCAAATATGCGTATATTTTGCGTCGCCGTTATTTTAACCAGATTCGTTACGAACTTTCTCAAAATTCGGTTTGGTGACGAACCAAACTTTTGGGAAAGTTCGTAATGAATCTGGTTCGTTACGGTTCGGTTCGCTCATCCCTAAAGACAATGATCCCAAAAATAAAGCAAAATCTACAATGGAATGGTTCAAAAATAAATGTATCCAGGTCTTAGAATGGCCAAGTCAAAGTCCAGACCTGAATCCAATTGAGAATATGTGGAAAGAGCTGAAAAATGCTGTTTACAAATGCTCTCCATCCAACCTCAAAGAGCTCGAGCTGTTTTGCAAGGAAGAATGGGCAAGAATTTCACCCCAAGTGACTTGCAGCTGTAATCGCAGAAAAAGGTGGCACAACAAAGTATTAATGCAAGGGGGCCGAATAATTTTGCACACCCCAGTTTTCAGTTTTATTATTACAAAAAAAGTTTAAATGATCCAATAAATTTCGTTCCACTTCACAATTGTGACCCGCTTGTTGTTGATTCTTCACCAAAAATTTAAAATGTTATATCTTTTTGTTTGAAGCCTGAAATGTGGCAAATTCTGTGACCTCGTCCCACTCACGCCAGGTCTAAAACTGTGGGCATGTTGTAAGCGGGGAAGGGGACAGGCCAGTCTCATTTTCTGTTTTTTATGCCAGTTTAGGAGTATAAAAAAGTCTAAATGTAGGACAGCTGCTGGATGCACTGAAATTATGGAGAGGCCGGCGCTTCTTCATAACTTTGGCGGATCCCTCCCTAAGGACTCTAATCTTAATAAATGTGCCTGATAATAGAGAGTGTATGACACACATAACCCCCTACCAATTAGCTGTTTCCTGCAGCCTCCATTGCTGGAACTAGAAATGGAAAAAAAACAACAATACTGCCACTGAGGTTTTTTTTTATATATTTTGCAGAGTAATTTTTTTTTTGCATAAATAACAAGATAATTTTATTCTCTGGGTCAGTATGATTAAAACAATACCAAATACATACTGTACATTTTTTTTTTTTTGTTTTTGTTTTTTTTACTAGTTTTGCTCAATAAAACCCCTATTTTGAAAAGAAGCATCCCTAGACTCATAACTTTTTTTCATAACTTTTTTTATTTTTCATTTTTCTTTCTATAGAGCTTTGTGAGGGCTTGATTTTTGCAGGACAACTTATTGTTTTCATAGGTATCATTTTGGGTTACATAACACTTGTTTTTTTTTAGTGTTTAACATATGGAATAATTTACATGATATTTGCATAGTGTGGGTTGTTTCAGATGCAATGATACCAACCATATGGGAGACATTTTATTTTTGCATTTTCTTTTCAATAGAAAAAAAGTATTTTTTTGATATTTTTTTATTTAATAAATAAAAAAAACGTTTTAAACCATTTAATAGTCCCACAAGGAGACTATAAAAGGCGATCTTTTCATCCCCTCTAAAATGCAATACATTATTCCTATAGACTTAGAGCATTGTATTTTTGATGTCAGTGCTATACTGACACTAACCAGCAGGCTGGAGTGGAAAACACTAGAGGCAGGACTGAAGCCCACACTAGATCTTGGCCTGCTTTCAGTAGCATCACCAACCCGCAACCTAATTTGCAGTGTGCCGAAGGCATACAGAGGGAGTCAATTCCTGCCGCACTTAGACTAGGCCATGAAAAGGCAGAAGCCCAGGAGCCCCTTAGTGACCACCATTATGCCTTTTTAAAATGGACCTGAAAACCTAAAAGTGTTGAATTCAGGAGGGCACTTGCGGCCGGCCTGGAGAATAAGAGCCTACATTAATTCATGTTGAGAGCATCACATCATCATGTACCTAGCCAGTGGCTGTGAGATGGGCCCTGGGCCCCAGCCACCTCCCCATACCCCACCCTTGGGCATCGGACCACAGGTAAGTCTCCCAGTAGGGTCTATAGCCAGTCTACCCCTGTATTCCTTACAGTGCTTCCTGTGGAATCACATGAAAATTTACACAATACAAATCTATTTGACCTCACTAAGTAACACAGGCTCACCTTAAATCGACTAGTCACTTTGATGAAGATAGTCGTCTTCTTATCCCATAACATTAGTAGCCCACTTTGAGACTCAATAACCAAGTAGATACCCATCAGTCGCACTCTGTATGGAACATTGGTGCTGAAATCCTTTTGGGCCACTTTAAGATGATCATCAATGAGGATTAACTCATAACCCTGTGAGTAGAATTGACTTGGTTAAATAGTGTATGAAGAAAGCAATTGCTCGGGGACACAAGCTCGTATTTATTTGCTGTAGCTTGTTTTACTTACCCCAAGGAAAATTTTAATGGACTTAGAGCAGGTAATTCCTGTGGTTCCACAGGGAATATTTTCTGTTATGATCCTGAATGTACTGCTGTTGTCATTTACTGAGCAATGGTCCTTGAGTAAAAAAAAAAAAAAAAAGAAAAGGGAATGCATTCATTTGATATACAATATGCAGGTATGTATATAAAATATTCCAAATTATTATGTTTTAAGAAAGGCTAGGTGCACCCTTGCCTAGATATGTCTATTTGCGGCAACCAAGTGGTACGCTTTGAATTGCAGTCTGTCAATGGTTTTGCTGGCCTGTTGCAATAATACATTGAAAGACAGGGTGGACAGGGTGGACACATCTGTATAAAGCAGTATTGTGTGACTAAAGGTAGGTCTAGCAAGTATCTAACACGTACAGTATAACACAATGACCTGGATGACCACAATGACTTAGATTTACTATTGACTCTGAACCTCGATTTTTTCCATAATTTACACATTCTGTTCTATAGCGGCACAAACTACAGTATCGCATCTTGTGTTTTAGGCAGTTTTTCTTTTTAATGCTCAGCAAGGGGTAATGGCTTAGAGAGAAAGGTGCAGCCTAAAATTCACCAAAATTTGTTTCTGAAAAATCTGAGACAAGAGTAAGGTAGCCAAATGTTGTCTTAAACTTTTACAAAAAAGATCTATAGATGTGCCAGATACATTATACAATCTGAGCCACTTTGGTAATTCTGGCACATTTTTAGTAATGGCCAGATGAAACAACCCCTCTAAGTTATAATCACTCCACGCAGATCCAATGACTCCAAAAAGACCTCAGTGGAATACAATGCACAAATATCATAAAAGGGTTGTCTACGTTATTTATTTATTTTTTTTGTACAAGGCATTGTAGCTATTAAAATAATAAAAAAAATATTCGGATTTTGAACGCCCTCTGTTCCAGTGCTCATGTTCTGATTCATGTTGCTGGTCTTGTGTAACTTATGTGACAGCTGCTGTAACTGTCACTGCTTCTAACAGAATATATGGCCAGTGGAATTTGAAGGATGGAACTGAACATGTGTGTCCAGCTCGATGAGGTGGACAGAGAAATAGGGAAACAAAAACACAGGAGGTGCTATACAGATAAATTTAATTGAATAACTCAGCGGCTAGATTACATGTTTAATTATATGCAATTAAACAAATATTCAGATCCAGATGCTGGTTTGAATAATGTAGAATATTTTTAGAAGACAACCCCTTTAACAGCTTTTCTGCCAAAAAAAACTTAACTCAGGCAACCCCTTTAACATATTTAGATGTATTAATTGTTTTTAATTATTCTTATTATTGGAAGAGTCAACATGACTCCATCATAGACATGCACGCTTGTTTAACCACTTTACCCCCCTTCCTTCCCAGGCCTATTTTTTAATTTTAGTAATGAGCCCTTGTAACTCCAAATAACTAATTAATATCTGAGCCCACCTATGTACCATGTATTTGATATTATTTTTCTCGGGACACCTTAGACCTTTCTTTTGTGCCAATTGATGTTAGATATAATATTTTTTAAAATATTTAAGAAAAACTGAAAATACTAAAATAATATATATTTTTCCTTTATCATGTTTTTCTAACAGTTACAAAAACATTTCACAAAACATTTCTAAATTTTACATTTTTTAAAGAAAACAAAAAGGAAACAAATGTGTGTATGTTTGTATATTTTATACACACAAAGTCTGCTATACTACTGCTAAAACAAAAAAATATATTTTTTATTTGTTTTTTTCAAGAAGGAAAAAGGAAGGAGTGATATGTGTATGTGTGTTTAAGTAGTCTGCTGTACTATTGCTTAAACTAGTAACTGTAGCTATAACTTTTCAATGTTTTTATTATCTTTATTTTACTTTTTATTACATTTTTATTGTTTTACTTATACATTTTTAAAACTTTTTATTCAGTGTTTTTTAATGAAAAAAGTGATCCCAATGGAATTGATGGTGTGGCTACATTTTAACAAATGTTTAGGCCTCTTTCACACAAGCGAGTTTTCCGAGTGGGTGTGATGCGTGACGTGAACGCATAGCACCCACACTGAATCCTGACCCATTCATTTTTACTGGGTCTGTGCACATGAGCGTTGTTTTTCACACCTTATTTCTACGTTGTGTGAGAATCGCAGCAAATGCTATATTCTGTGTTTTTCACACAGCCCTGGCGCCATAGAAGTGAATAGGACTTCAGTGAAAAATGTATCACATCCAGATGTAACCTGGATGCAAAGCGTTTTTCACTGACGGTTGCTAGGAGAAGTTGTTTGTAAGTGTTCAGTTTTTTCCCCCTCTCATTAAAAACATATCAAAACTGATTGCACCTGCGCAGAAAAAACTGACTGAACTTCCTTGCGCATCCTGACACAGTCTGTATGGTTCGTGTGAAAGAGGCCTTATGGTCAGTTTTATATATATACATTAATATGATAGCAAAATATACATTTCCGCAAATACAAAAAACACCATTAAACATTTTGCATGCAATCTTACGTCTTGCTTGATACCAGCATAAAGAAATCATATATATTCTAGCCAAATCCTGTTACAATTCAGACAATACCTGTGCAAGGGTATACTGGCATTCTCCATTAAAATTGTAGCGTTTTCCATCAAATGTTATGTAATGTCCGTTCCCAAAGACAGTACAAGTTGCTAAACAAATCTCGTGTGTACAGTTCCAAATTCTTTTCTCACAAGTGCTGGAAAACAACGTGAACAATGCAGTTTAATACAGATATGAAATATTCTTTTGAATTTTTGTTTTATTAATTATATAATCTGTAGGGCAAAATAATGTGCTTGTTAATATTATATTTTTAATGTATTTATTATTTAACTCTTTAGTGACCACCCATACGCCTTTTTACGGCATAACTGGGGATAGAAGACACTGGCTAGCTTACCTCTGTCTCAAGAAGTCATCTCAACCAATTGATAAAATTTCAATAATAGAATAGTAATCTATCCGGTTTTACATTAATATAGGCTGGCTGAGATTATTCTATGTGCCACATGTGCAAGGCGTGGGAGACTAGGGGCCCACTGGGGGGCTTACTTGTTCCTTTGTGGGCCAATCTGAGCCTTGGTTAGGATTTATTCGTTCATCTGTAACATGTCTCTTTCAGTTCAAGCTAAGGCTACTTTCACATTAGCGCTTCTCTTTTCCAGTATTGAGATCCATCATAGGGTCTCAATACTGGAGAAAAACATGTCCATTTTGTCCTCATTCATTGTCAATGGGGACAAAACGTAACTGAACAGAATGGAGTGCACCAAAATGCATTCCATTCTGTTCTCATACCAGAGAGCAAACCGCAGTATACTGTGGTTTGCTTTTGGTCCTGGGATGTGGAGCAAAATGGATCTGTCATGACTCACAGTGTAAGTAAATGGGGATGGATCCGTTTTCTCTGACACAATCTAACACAATAGAAAATGGATCCGTCCCCCATTGACTTTCAATGAAGTTCATGATGGATCCATCTTGGGTATGTTAAAGATAATACAACTCAATCCGTTCATAACGGATGCAGACGGTTGTATTATCATGACGGAAGCATTTTTCCTGATCCCTGCTGGATCCAGCAAAAACATTAGTATGAAAGTAGCCTAAGTATACCAGTAGTGAATGGTAATTTATACATACCAAGTGTTACATCTGACTTGGATCTTTGCTCCTGGGCCGTACATGATTCCATTGTATATGCATGGACACTTGTCTTCAGTAATGCATCCTTCTTTGTCATCAGATACAAGTCCGGGTGGACAGACACAGCCTGGTATACACCTAGTAGAATACTTTGTAATCCAAACAGAACAATCACAACTAAATGGAAAAATGTTCTTACTGCAGAAATATGTTCTTCAGAAATGAAAACTGTTCTCATTTTAGATAATACATCTAGTATTTTTTCAACTACATATTTTTATTTTCTGAATAAAACTAAACATAGGAAACAGAAAAAAATGGAGGGAACAGATATAAAAGTTGCAGCAATGACAATGATTACCAACATACTTACAATGAGAAAATCTAATATATTGGATCAAGAGCAACTCATAATATACAAAATAATGTATATATACAAAAGGCGGAATGAAACGAGTTCAGGTGACAATTAGTGTTGAGCAAATCAAGGTGCACTAAGTGGACTTCAATATGAATTTTGAGGAAAAATTTGATTTGCCACAAAGCCAAATTTCCTTGTGCTTTGTGCTTTTTATTATAAACTTAAATATCAAAGTCAGAAATGATCAGCAATGAAGGTGGCATCTGAGGGGTATAATGACGGGGAGCAGAACAATCACCTAACCCACTATTTACAAAGAAATGTGCTTTATGGCAAATTTGGCGAAGCAGCCAAATCAAATTTTAGAGAACTTTGCTCAACACTAGTGACAATCAATAATAAATGTGTCCCAGGTGCTCCAAATATACCGTATCTCAGAATGTATCCATTTTATCATGAAGAAGTACTGTTAAATGTTCAGTAGTATGAAGACCCTTCATATGAACCTAAACTTTTATTTTGTACAATTCAATAGTATAAGTGGTAATGACAATATATTTTATTAGATGCCCCCCTACACTGATCATTTTATCTGAATTGACCCCTAAGATCCAAACACAGAAGTCTGTACGCGGGAGAGATCAGCTTAGAGCAGACAAAGACAGAGAGATCCCAGAGTTAGATAATTGCCTGGTTTAGGCTGGTCCCATTTTTCCCCTGGGTAACATTAGATAGTTTCTAGCAAGCTGAGCTAGTGTGAAGACTTGCTTTGGTAAGCTTTGCCAAGTAGGCCCCAGAAGAACTGTTCTCCAGGAACAGGTTAAAAGCTGAGGTCAAAATCTGCCAGACAGAGTAACTTTGTTGAGAACTTCCTCTGAGCGAAGAAAGCATTGAATGTGTATCCAATAATGTTGAAGACCAGTTTAAAGGTAATCCTTCACCAGTGACCTCCCTCTCAAACTGTAATGGAGAATATTATATAAAGTGAAAAAGCAGGATGGGCTGACCACAGAAAGGGGCAATGGTGATATCCTCATGGCACCTTTACCATTTTAACATTCTCCATACTTACGCAATGCATGTCCATAGTCTGACAACTTTTGGCACACTCTATTCCCGTGTCTCTATTCAAGTTACTGCAGTTAGCGTACATTTTTGGATAGTCACATGCTAGAAAATGGGGGGAAAATATGAGATGTTCAAGTACAAAATTGAAAAGGTGTAAAAATATTATTATTATTATTATTATTATTATTATTATTATTATTATAACATAATGTTATAGCAGAGGAAGGACTTTGGGAGAGATTTATCAAAACTGGGGCAAAGGGAAACTGGCTTAGTTGGCCAAGTTTTTCATTTTGCCTAGAGGGTGGCATTAAGACAGAAAGTAAACAACCTCAGATGAGCGTTCTTACACTGATCGAGATTTCTTTCATATACAACATATGTCTTGTGTATTTCAGTATGTGTGTTAGCCACTCCTGTTAATAGAATAAGAAGTAGCCATATATTACATGCATCAAATGAATGGCTATTAGAGCATATTGTAATGGGCAATGGGTGTGGACCCACTGTAAAAACTAACAGGTTTGACTGTGGGCCAGTCATAAGGGAGGCATCCTGGTGATACCCTGGTTTGCATCCTTTAAACCATATACTAGGATATGGCCTTCCCTGCAGGAGACAGCCCCAGGGCCACTGCCTCTTAGAATAGTGCTGATGTAGTTGGCAAGTGACCCACAAGGGTGACACACAAGGGTCAGAGGTCAGTGTAGGCAGAGTTTGTTCCAAGAAACAACATTTCCCATTAGGGAATTCAAAGTCAGTACTGTAGGGTCCCACACTTATTGCGAGCATCTATTAACCAAAGAGATAAAGGGCCTGCACAAATCTCCTAGAGCCCCCCTGCACTACTGAGTTTCTCAGTACACATGTGTCAAACACTTCCATGTAATGCAGAATTCAAAGCACAACGTACAAAATTTCTGATGGATTTATGTTTTTGTTAAACAAATAAAATTTTTATTTAATGTTATTAAACAAAATTTAAATAATAATAAAAAATTGTAATAAAAAGGAATTACCCTTGGCCTCCCCCTCTTTATCTGACTTTTATGTCAGTAAAGTGGAACAGGTGTTTGATAAATATGGCATTTATTCTAATCACCATATTTCTCAATATATTCACACATGGCAACTGGCATAAATATATTGATAAATCTACTACTTCCCATCTATTGACCTGCAGCCACCAGTAGAGGGAGCTCAGTGCATAGCAACTTATGCAGTTACCATTGACTGCAATGGAAGATGTTATCACCTGTTTGCACTAAGCTTATTGATATCTGCATGGAAATTCTGTTTTTATATTGAAAAGAGAGCCAGACCCTGCATCCCCCGAGGCCCAGTAGCATTCATGTGGTCTGTCTCCATTGAAGGTACATCATTGAAAAAAGGGTTTCTCACTCAGGGCACCTCACATGGACATGCCACTGATTTAATTGGGAACTGTGTAACACTTTATTTCCCTTGTTGTGGCATTGTAGGGAAATTGAACTTTTGCTGCTTTGTCCCCCCACAGATTAAATCTAACCAGTGGAGTCCAAATAATGGGGCATCCTGTGATCTTATTGTTCCTTTAAAAGGATTATCTGAAAGTTACAATTAAGTTGCCCAAGTAAATTATGCCCGGGCCCTTCAGATAGGTTATACTTACCCTGCCAACCGGCACCTGCATCACTCCTGATGCCCACACAACCACCACTGCATCTCCCCATCGCCCAGATCAAGACATCTGGCAATGGGGGGGGGGGGGTTCTGGGTGCTGGTCTATATAACCAATAGCAGGTTGCAATGGGGTTGACCCTCCCTAGCGTCACCCGAGATGCAACACCGGCCGTGTAGGCATCAGGAACAACATTGGAGAGTGGGGTAAGTATAACCTGGTAGTGAACAGCTGTCCCTGCTTGATGTGGCTGTTTAGTAGTCACTACCTGCATTTGCTACTAGGTGGAGCTCATTTAAAGCTCATTTAGAGATATCTAAATATGATCAAAAACAAAAACAGTGACAATTAATGTTAATCTTGGTGGTGGGCTCAGTTGAGCTAGTATGCGGTTTCCTATGGAGGCTTACAATTTTTTTTTTTTTTTACTTTATATAAAACATAATATACTACTTTAAAAAGGGCAGACAGTTTCACAGAATTCAATAAATAAATCTGGTGAATTTGATATTGAAAACCTTTCTTACCAGTAATGAATGGCTTCAAACAGTTAATTTTTCCGTTGTTACAGACACTGTAAAACAAAACCAGATCTCATCAAGAGAAATGGCAAATTTTAACCCTATTTATATAAGACAGTGATGGTGAACCTCTTAGAGACCGAGTGCCCAAAGTGCAACCCAAAACCCACTTATTTATCACAAAGTGCCAACATAGCAATTTACCCTGAATACTACAGTCCAATATAGTATATCTTCCATGTACTTTATCATTTCTCTATAATAGCCTGCCTACATTCAATGCACTACCTGTGCTGTTCATCTGTTCGCCCTGCGCTGATGAATGGCAAACAAAAGTCTAAGGCATATCAGTACACCATAGACTTTTTCCAGGGTGCGGGTGCCCACAGAGAGGACTGTGAGTGCTGGCTCTGGCACCCGTGCCGTAGGTTCACTTATGCAGTTATATAGGATGTTTTTGCAAATGTTTAACTTTTGCCCCACAACTAAATCTATGATAAATGAAAGTATTATGCACGTACTCACAAGTCTGGCTTATTTTTAGTTTATATAAGATTGCAAACACATTCCAAACATACCCTATTTGTACATTGAAGGGGTCATTTATAATGCTGAAAATGGCAGAGCAGGTTAGATGTGCCGCTATCTGTGACTTTGCCCCGCTCATGCCAAATTGTGGGTGTGGCATGAGTGAGGAAGGGGACGGGTCATTTTTTACACCTGTTTTAGATAACTGTCTTACATTTAGAAGTGGATGCACTGAAGTTATGGACAGGCCTGCACCTCTTCATAACTTTGGCTTTATTAAGATATCGCTGTTAAAAATCAGGTTGGCAGTGAATGCAAGTGAAAGTGACAGTAAAAACAGATTTCACAGCTTTAACTCCTGACTCGATTGTCTGGCATAAGGGACAAAGTGTTGCAACTGGGCCCCTAAGCCATGGGTACCACAGAACCTGCTTCAGTGCACCAAGAGGACAAACATTATTTCTGGCATCATGGCTGTGAAGAGAGAGCACAAGCTAATCTTTTGCACCAAGATGCATAAAGATTTAGCTACACCATTGAGTGTAAATGTCATGGACTGGGATATAGCTAAAGGTTCATGGGCCCAGGTGCAAGAGTTCAGCTTGGGTTCCCCCTTCACTCAGTGCTTTGTGGCAAAAGGCAGGGGTGCACTTTGCCTTTTTGCTGCCTGAGGTAAAAATTGAAATGGCTCCCCTACCCATGCCAAATTCTCAATCTAACCCCTTCCATCCAACCCTACTGTTAACATACTTTGAAAACATAAACTACAAAATATACATGGTAATACAGCACTACATATTTCCTGATGTAGACATTCTGTTTCCTCATCTTCTCCTTTCAGACCAGACCACCATGATGATATCTTTCAGCCATGTCTTGTCTGTGCAGTTTGACCGACATCTTAGTTTCCTACTTTTCCGTCATCATCACATCTGAAAATACTAGTACCATGCAGATAGTGCTCTGCTTAATAACTATTGGCATACAGTGCCCTAAAAAATATCTTTGCCCAGCAAATAGTATCTCGGCCACTAATAGTGTAAACATAATGTTTCCCCAAAATAATTGTGCTAAACTGTGCCAGGTTGCCCCCCACATTAATAGTGCTCCCCAAAGTCCCACCAATAGAAATGCCAAAGTGCACAGTGTTAACAGTGTCCCCAATAGTGATAATATCTTATTGTTCCCATACTAGTAATCATTCTCACCATAGTCCCCCAGTACTAATATTTATCCTTCTAATGTATGCCAGTACAAAAACTATCCCATTATATTGTGTGCCAGTACAAAAATACCACCTTACATTTCAGATCAGACCTCCATGTCAGAACTCAGATCAGACCCCCATAACAAACCTCACATCAGCCCCCATAAGAACTTCATGTTAGTCCCCCATTTCAGACTTCAGATCAGATCCTATTTAGACTTATGTGTCAGACTTTCCAATATCAGACCTCAGAGTAGATCCCCATTAGACCTCTATGTCAGACCCCCATATCAGACCTCAGACCCCCTTTAGAGTTCCATTTGAGACCCCATATTTGACTTCAGATCAGACCCTTGAAATCCCCACATAAGACCTCAGATCAGGACTCCATGTCAGAATCCCCCCATGTCAGACCTAAGATCAGACTCCCTTTAGACCTCCACGTGAGATCCCCACATAAGACCTCAGATCAGTACTCAATGTCAAGCCCACCACCCATATCAGATTCCCTATAAACATCCATAGTCAGACCTCAGATCAGACCCCCTTTAGATCTGTATGTCAGACCCCAGCATCAGACCTCAGGTCGGGACTCCATGTCAGACCCCCTATATCAGACCCTCATTAGACCTTCATTTCAGACCCTCCCCCCAAGTATCAGACCTCAGATCAGACCCAATCCCATATTAGACTTTAGATCAGAGTCTCATTAGACCTCCATGTCAGACTTCCCCAGTTTCAGACCTCAGATCAGGCCTCTATGTCAGACTCCCCCTCCATATCAGACCCCTATTAGATCTCAATGTCAGAACCTCCAAGTATCAAACCTCAGATCAGAACAGATTTATCAAAATAAATAAGTTAACTTACCTATCCTGCTCCATAGCTCCTCTCCAGGTACAGCGGCCTCTCCTGCATTCTCAGCTCTCAGTCTTCTCTGGGCTTGCACTGTACTGTCACCTGATTGCCTGCAGCATCAGGTATAGTGTGTGCCAACGTCCTGACACTATATGGAGTCATGACAGCGCAGCATGGGCCCAGAGAAGACCAGGGAGGGGTGAATACAATGCTCGCCGAGCTTCACTCCCCCCACCTCCTCCAGACTAGTGAGCCCTTCCATAATGGAAGCGCTCACTATTATTCACTCTATAAGACACACTGCATCCTATAAAATTAGGCTTAGGGTTCTGGTTGCAACAGTGACTGCTGTGGCCTTTATAACTGCGCCACTGGTAATGGGGCATATTATGCTTGTTATAGGAACTAATAAATACCTCTTCTTGACAGGTATGGGGGTTTTACCTCTATACCAACTATTGTTTCTAAAGTATATAAAATGCTAGTGGGTCAAAACGCTTACTACATCCTTTGATAAATTCCTTGAGGGCTGTTGTTTCCTTGGGGGTTAACACTGTACATCGGGGTATCTTCAAATGTGTCATGGCACCCAAAAACCATTTCAGCAAAATCTGTCCTTTAAAATCCATATGGCATTCCTTCCCTTCTGAGCCCTGCTGTGTGTCCATACAGCAGTTTACAACTGCAGAAGCAGCTTAATAAATATTGAGGTTTGTTTTGCAATTAACCCTTGCTGTGTCAGAGGAACACATTAATTAAAAATGAAAATCTGCACAAAAGATGAAATTTGTAAAGTTTTGTATCATTTTTAAAGTTTGAAATCATTTGAGGGGTGTAATTAAATGGGGTCATTTATGCTTGCTTGGTTGGTTGGTGTGTTGGTTTCTATTATATACACCCCTTAATGTCACTTTAAAACTGAATTGGCCCTTAAAGGAAACCGTCAACACGAAAATGCAATGTAACATGCGCCATGTTATAGTTCAGCAGATTAGCATATAGTTTTATGAGAAAAGATTCAATGTAACTTGTATACATTTAAATTCCCGCTCATTCTGGGCTTCACCATATTTTGGCCTAACTTACATTAAAATCTAAATGTGGGCCAATGATTTTAAAGAGAACCTGTCACCATGAAAATGCAGTGTAATCTGCCAGCAGTATGGTAGGCAGATTTATATATAGCTAAGGTCAGGAGATCAGAGATAAGAACTACCCTTGAGCCCCAGACCCTTGTACAGAATCTCAGAAATGGCTGAATATTTTTAATAGAAAATTATAATAAAAAATGCCAAAAATGTATGCATAGCCTTTAAATGACACTTATGGACCATCTGAAATGTAGAATACTCACCAAACGATTCCATTATCATTTATGGATTGGTCTGGTGGTACCACATTGCCTCTGTAATAACATGGACAGGAGGAAGCCGGAATACAGCTGCCAGATTCATTGAGATAATAGCCATGCCTACATGTACACCCAGGCAATGGATCAAAATGAACTTTGCAGAGGATATCAGGCTCACTTAGAGAGCGGCAAGTGGGTAGACATGAGCTAATCTTGTAGCTATAACTCTGTGTTCTAGGACAGTATGTTGAATAATTACCTGCAAAAACATTAAAGCTGGAATACATGAACAATATCATAAACATGCTATACTATATGATTCAAAAGGAATCTATCAGCTCATTTGATCATGCTAGACTGCTGACAACACTAGGTAGAGGCTGGAGTGAACAGAGAAAACCTACCTTATATGGAGCTTTTATCATCAAGAGTAGTGTAAATATGAGCTATTGCTCTACCAGATTCTGCTTTCTAGGCGCACTGGAGGTGGAGCTTCACTATAAACTGCACTATTCATTGAGCTTCACCTCTCCTCTAAGTGACATTTGTATTGATCTCCAGTTTGAATGTTACAGCTGTAACCCAGAGCAAAGGGTAGGTGCTGTAAAGTACCTCAATGCAGAGACCACTTCACAGTGAAGCTCCACCTTCAGTGCACCTAAGACAAAATCTGGCAGAATAAAAGTTCATATTAGGACTACTCTTGGTAAAAGCTTCATTAAAGGTATGTTTGTACTGCTCCCTCCAGCCTCTAGTGCTGTCAGCAGATTTGCATGGTCAAAACAAAACCCTCTATAAAAGTGTTTTTTTTCCTGGTCTTACATAAATAATACTTATTGTATATAATGATGAGCAGATTTTTTGAAATTCGATTCAGATACTATTTGGCTGAATCGGTCAAGTGATTCCATTGAGGTCCGAATAAATTGGACCTGAATTAAAAGTGAATGGAATATAAGTCAGCCCACCAGTTACCGGAGAATGAACAGACATGTAGGAAAAGAAACTGCAGGAAGGCTCCAGCATCTAAATTTCATTAGCAAATCACTTAAAATCCAGTACAAGAATCATATACAGTTGACACATTTTGGCTAAGACAGAGAGCCTTAACATAAATGTTCCTTAGTGGTAATAGGCCTGAGCCTGTACGAGGCTACCGGGCATATTACAGGTATACTTCAATGCAGGCCTGCTGGTGCATTTGAATATACTGAATTGTCCATGTACTAATGTATAAAATCACATCAGAGTGTGGAAAAGGCAGCTTAAAGGGGCTTAAAAAAAGAATAAAAAAAGAAAAATTCAAATCAACCTCCTTTTCCCAAAATTAAAACAAAAAAACCAAAAAATAATAAACATCATAGGCATCGCCACATCCCAAAACAGCAATGCTATTAAAATCTAAATATATTAATCCCATGCAGGGAATGACATGACAGAAAAAAAAATCTAAATGGCCAACTCTCCATTTTTTTGTCACTTCACCAACCCGAAAAAATTTACTAAAAAGTGGTTAAAAGTTAATACACATTCTACAGGCCTAAGGTGCCCCATGCAATTGCGTGGTTTGTTTGTCATATAGTGATATTACCTTTAAGATTGCCATCAAGCAGGAATTTATAAAATTATTTGATACTTACTGCAGGTTATAGTTTGCCATTTGTCTAGTAGAATCCCTTTAGCTGCACATATTTTGTAATATGAAAAGAGGGCAGCACACATACAGTTTTCACTGTTTTCACATCTACAGGTGTCCATCAGGCAGTTCTGAAAATAAATCATATCTTTACGCAGTTACCTTTTCACATATACAATTTGGCAAAATGTTTGTGTTTTTAATATAATTCTATTTTAATTTCATGCATTTCCCATAATTATAATTAAAATTCTATGTAAATATTTGTTTGCAAGGAAAGTATTTAACCATACATTTCCAGAGAAATCAATGAGTTGAAATTTTTGTAGCACTGTGTGGTCGTAAATAGGATAGGAAGCAGTAGACAGTCTCTAAATGGGTCATCCCAGCTGGATAAGCATGTACCCATATGCCCCATGAGGTTACCTCCACACATGGCAGATTTTGGTTCCAAAAATTTCTGCAACTGTACATCAGTTCCATTCATCTGAATGAGAGTTGCAGAAATCAACATGCTTCCCACCAACAAACTCTGCTGTGTGTGAAGGCAGAAACTCTATTAGGTTTCACACTTGATATGATTATCTCATATATAGCCAAAAATATGAGTAAAATTTAATATTGGATGTATCCCCTGCAGTGGCTGTCCAAAACTTCCTCTGGAGCAGCTTGCTTTTGAGATAATTTAAGAAAAGATGATTGACCTCAGGGAGATCAACCATCATCACCACAGAGACACCATCACGAGTCTCAACATTGGTGAATCTAAAACAAGGCTCCCTGGGAAAAGCAATATGCAAATCAAAAAGAAAACCACTGAGACACCATCACGTGTCTCAACGACGGTCAAACTAGCCAGGCCTTTCACCGGGAAGGAACAACCAAGGGAAGAGCAGTCTCCAAAAGGAAACCGCCTATGCCAAAGCATGGTATCCATCCACAGACAGCTGTTTTGGGGTATTTGCCCCTCATCAGTGTGGAGTAGGAATCTGGCTAGTGGGAGCAATGCCTAGTAGAAGATTATTTAAGAAAAGATGATTGACCTCAGGGAGATCAACCATCATCACCACAGAGACACCATCACGAGTCTCAACATTGGTGAATCTAAAACAAGGCTCCCTGGGAAAAGCAATATGCAAATCAAAAAGAAAACCACGGAGACACCATCAGATTATCTTACAGATAATTTGAAAATAGTATATCCTACCAACAGCACAAAAATGAGGTTCTTATTCCTCTGTATATGTATGTGACTGATTGCATTTTTTATTAGCAAAATTAAATATTAATTAGCTAGAGCATTCTGAGCCAAAAATAAATGATTAACTCCTTCCACCATGTATTTTTCTGTCTTGTGTGGACTAGAGCAATTGTTTTTTTTATTTATTGTTTTCTTGTTTGCTTATTACTAGTGTTGAATGAATGGAAGTTCTCAAAGTGGACTTTGATCCAAATTTCAGAAAAAAAATTGTTTTGCTGTGAAGCCAAATTTCCTTGTGCTTCCTGGTAACGATTTTCCCTGAAATGGTGGTAAAAATAAAAAAAATCATACTTACATCATCCATTTGAGCACGAAGAGCCCACGGCTGTCATCTTGACTGAAGATCCCGCACGAAATCCTGTGCACGGTGACGTATGATGTCAACACGCTGGCCAACGTCATCATGGGTAGCATAGGATTTTGCTGTGGATCTTCAAGCAAGATGGCGGCGACAGGCTCTTCATGATCAAATGGATAAGGTAAGTATGATTTCATTTAATTTTTTTTGCAGACTTAAAAATTAAAGTCAGATGTCTCAATCAGCAATGAACACGGCATCTGAGGGGTACAATGAAGGGGGTGGTTGGTGCACTATTTACAAAGAAATGTGCTTTGTGACAATCTAATTCAATAGCTGCCTTCAGGGGCATGCAGAGTTCTCATAGGTTCCCTGCTTAGGCAATATGGAACGTAAAGCATGACTCCTCAGGATGATACTTTTTTTTTGCAGCACTGTGTGGTCGTAAATAGGATAGGAAGCAGTAGACAGTCTCTAAATGGGTCATCCCAGCTGGATAAGCATGTACCCATATGCCCCATGAGGTTACCTTCACACATGGCAGATTTTGGTTCCAAAAATTTCTGCAACTGTACATCAGTTCCATTCATCTGAATGAGAGTTGCAGAAATCAACATGCTTCCCACCAACAAAATGGAAGGACAACCAATGGCAACAACCAAGGGAAGGGCAGTCTCCAAAAGGAAACCACCTATGCCAAAGCATGGTATCCATCCACAGACAGCTGTTTCGGGGTATTTGCCCCTCATCAGTGTGGAGTAGGAATCTGGCTAGTGGGAGCAATGCCTAGTAGAAGATTATTTAAGGGGGAGCCTTGTTTTAGATTCACCAGCGTTGAGACTCGTGATGGTGTCTCCGTGGTTTTCTTTTTGATTTGCATATTGCTTTTGAGATAAGGCAGTCCAGTTGTAAAGTTCTGTCTAAATTCGGGTTCAAACTTTTTGAAAAATGTGCAACAAATTTTCAAATGTTAGAATCAATTTTCTCATCTCTGGTTCTAAGGGAGCAGTATTTTTCAATCCGCGTCTGATCCACAAAAAGGTGACCAGCACACAGATGTCCTCTGTGTGTGTTCCTCATTTAAGCAGATGAGCCACAAATTATAGAGCATGCCTTATTCTTGTCCTTTTGTGGACAAGAATAGGACACTTTTTTAATGGGGCCCGTTAAAAGTGCAAGATGCACATCCATATTGTGCTGATTCACGATTTGCCAAAAAATGGATATGGTTGTGTGAACGCTCTTTAACATAGGCTCAAAACTTCCTTGTGGCTTCATTCGCTAAGCCAGCACCTTGATCTGTCACAACCAGACCCTTAAAGCTGTGCCTGTGTAGAAACAAAAGCAGAAGTGATACTTCTTGCATTGCGAGATGGGGTCTGAAATTGGGACGACAGTCCAGCTGCAGATTTCATAGTTCAAGTAAGTAAATTCTATTCATTTATAATTGCAAACAAAAAAAAACTAAACTTTTTTGTCTATGGAAAGCCATTCTAATCATATAATAATAGCTATGCCAAATCTGTTTTCAAATCTATTCTGACAAATTCTGGTCGGAACTCACCTTCATGGTTAGGTTCCTGAATTTTAGAGAGCATATACTGCAAGCAGGGAAAGATCTTAAAATATTAATTATATCTATATTTCATTTCAGATGAAAAACAAAAGTAATTTATCATACCTTGTAGTAAATATCTGGATCCACGAGATTGTGACATGGGCTAAACAGCCCACTGCTATCAACAAGTTTCCCACACCAATGCTTTGCATATTCAGCTGAAAATAAAAATAATAGAAATTGATGCATCTACTGCAACACCATAACAATCATAGTGTATAGTGTCAGAAATTCTGAAAGATACCAATAGATAGATTTCCAAATAAGAACCAACTATTTACAGTATTTGCACATTTCCTACATCTCATACATTAGTTGACACATCTCATACACTGGGGGCATATGTAACACCTCAGAGTGGTGTTGCTATTCTTCATCATGCTACCATGCATCTTTTATTGCTAACACATATGCCATTCTTGTATTTATTGCCAGGTCCTTCTCAAGTGTGCATTGATCTTACTATCATGTACTGTAACTGTTGTGTTCATGTAATATGCCTGGTTTTCACCAGCAGGTGGCAGCGTATCTGGCAGAGAGAGAGACAGACAGACAGATACTTAGATAGAATGGGACTCACCATTCCATTCTCCGCCCTTTGGGCAGAAGTGGACCAGTCCTGCTTCCTACAAAAGGGTGTCAAAGGCATCAGTGCTAGTTTATTCTAGTCTGGTCTAGACAGTGAAGGGTAAGCCTGGGCGTGGTCACAGCCATTAGCGTACACATGTAATATAACAGCCAGTGCAGGCTGACGAAGCTATGCTTTATTTACACCACCAATAAATCAGCACAGTATTACTCCAAAAATGCGCCACAGTTCAGGCACATTTTTAGGATACAGATGTTTTGAGGCAAAGCTAAAAGTGGAGTTGAGAGGGAACAAAAATATAAAGGAAGGACTTTTTTTTTACTGCTGGATCCGTTCTGTCATTTGCTCAAAAATACTGCCACAAAGAGTTGTGTATGACAGCACCCTCAGAGAGATTATAGATATGATCAATTACCCACCATTTTCCACACTGAGAGCACAGGGATCATCATATATATCATTGACTTTTGGACAGTCAGCATTCACACTCCATGTATTGACGAAAGCAGCAGCTGTGCCCTGGATAATACGACTCATAGTCCTGAAGTCATCATTTTGTACATTGTTAAAATTTCCACAAAGTCCTAGAAAATAGATGAACATCCATGGAACACATAGCAGTAGATTATCTTACAGATAATTTGAAAATAGTATATCCTACCAGCAGCACAAAAATGAGGTTCTTATTCCTCTGTATATGTATGTGACTGATTGCATTTTTTATTAGCAAAATTAAATACTAATTAGTTAGAGCATCCTGAGCCCAAAATAAATGATTAACTCCTTCCACTGTGTATTTTTCTGTCTTGTGTGGACTAGAGCAATTGGTTTGGTTTTTTTATTTATTGTTTTCTTGTTTGCTTATTACTAGTGTTGAATGAATGGAAGTTCTCAATGTGGACTTTGATCCAAATTTCAGAGAAAATTTGTTTTGCTGTGAAGCCAAATTTCCTTGTGCTTCCTGGTAACGATTTTCCCTGAAATGGTGGTAAAAATAAAAAAAAATCATACTTACATCATCCATTTGAGCACAAAGAGCCCACGGCTGTCATCTTGACTGAAGATCCCACGCGAAATTCTGTGCACGGTGACATATTATGTCAACACGCTGGCCAAGGTCATCATGGGTAGCATAGGATTTTGCTGTGGATCTTCAAGCAAGATGGCGGCGACAAGCTCTTTATGATCAAATGAATAAGGTAAGTATGATTTCATTTCATTTTTTTTGCAGACTTAAAAATTAAAGTCAGATGTCTCGATCAGCAATGAACGCGGCATCTGAGGGGTACAATGAAGGGGGTGGTTGGTACACTATTTACAAAGAAATGTTCTTTGTGACAATCTAATTCAATAGCTGCCTTCAGGGGCGTGCAGAGTTCTCATAGGTTCCCTGCTTAGGCAATATGGAACGTAAAGCTTGACTCCTCAGGATGATACTTTTTTTATTGAGGGAAAGAAATATTTAATGAAAGAAATATCTCCAACTTTATCCAACTTCCAAAAGTGGAACAGGTGTTTCATACATATAGTATAGCACTCAGCCTGAGCAGACTTCTCAATTTATTAATACCAGAAAAGTAAAAATGCTTTGAACTCTGGCTCCCTTCTCATAGTATAGCACTGGCTGCTAGTGGCCACCACTAGGGGGAGATTAGTGTAAAGGATACTGTATAATGTACAGTTATCTTTTAAATCAATTTAAGTGATGTACTGGCTCTCTTTAAGGTCACCAGCTGTATATGGAAACTTATCGGCAATGCTCCATGGTAAATAATATGCAAAGAGGTATCTCCCATGAAAAAAAGACTGTCTTGCTAGCAATACCATTTGGATATTGCTCCCTGTGAGTCAAAGTTCAACTTTTTAACAAGCCCTGAAACATGACAAGGGAAAATAGCCAAGCCAATGGTCAAGCCAATGGATGGATATATTTTACTTGGTTAGGCCTCTTTCACGCTAGCAGCAGCACGGATCCGGCACCTAAAGGCTGCCGACGGATCCGTACTGCCGCTGATACATGTGTGGAGCCGGAGCAGCGGTCTGGCCCCACACATGTTGACACAGACATTGGGACAAGACACAGAGAACATACATACACACATACACACAAACACATACATACTTACATACTCCAGCCAGGGACGCCGGCAGCACGTCTTCACGAGCCTCCTGCGTGCAGTGATGACGATTCCCCTCAGCACTGCCGGTGTCCCTGCCTGGACTATGTGAGTATGTATGTGTTTGTGTGTATGTGTGAGTATGTATGTATGTCTGTATGTATCTCTGTATATGTGTAGCAGGATCCGGAATGACCCCCCCATTGCAAGTCAATGGAGGACAGATCCGGATTACTGGTGTGTCACACCAAACGGATCCGTCCCCATTGACTTGCATTGGGGGTCATTCCAGATCCGTCTTGGTGCGGATGCCTGGACCGGAGAGAAAACCGCAGCATGCTGCGGTTTGTTCTCCGGTCTGAAGACGGAACGGAATGCTTTCAGGAGCATTCCGTTGTCTTCAGTTCAGTTTTGTCCCCATTGACAATGAATGGGGACAAAACTGGAGCGTTTTTTTCCGGTATTTAGCCCCTATGACGGAACTCAATACCGGAATTTAAAAACGCAAGTGTGAAAGTAGCCTTAGTTTCCCTTGTCATGTCCCAAGCCATACTTTGTCTCATATGGATCCACTTCCAAAAGGTGATGCTAGTGAGTCATTTTTCCCTGAGAGATAACTTTTTCTATACTTTGAAATTGAAACTAATGAAAGCTGATCAATCTCTATGCACTAGTGGTTGCTGATGGCTAATGTAGTGAATCTACATGATTTCAGGAATGGGAGAAGCATAGGGAGGGGGGCTATAGTAGACTTTATGGTAGGTAAGCCACTGCTATTATGTGAGCAATTGTCTTTTTTCATTCTAGCATCGGTGAAGGTTTCAGCACTCAGACCCCAATCAAAACTGTTGATATCACTGTGACATATCAAAGGTTTTTTCAAAGTTCAATCACACATTAAATAGAGTCTGCCACCAGGTAATCCACTGGAAAACCAGGCACACTGCCTCGTAGGGCTGGTTGAACTGTATGTAATGGTACTGTAAATGTAGAGACCCATTATATAGTTAATTGTTGCAGAACATAGTTAATACGGTTGAAAAAACAAAAGACATACGTAAGTCCATTAAGTTCAACTGAGGGATGGGTGGGGATCGGACTTCTACACATTTTCATAAGCATTAAAGGGGTTTTCCGAGTTATATATATTGTAGAAACTACACCCCTCAAGTTATTCAAAACTGATTTTACAAACTTTAACCCTTTATGTATGCCACAAGAATTAAAGGAAAATGGAGATGAAATTTCATAATTTAACTTTTTTTGCAGATTAATCCATTTTTTCCTGTAACATAGCAAGGGTTAAAAGTCAAACAAAACTCAAAATCTATTACCCTTGTCACTGCAATTTAGGATAAGTCCTAAACTAGGAGACTGCACTCTTTTGCCTGTGGGATTAAAATTATGTTAATACGTTTTCCCCAGGTGCCAGGGGATGTGGCCGGCCTAAGAATCTCACACCCAGACAGCTTGCTGGTCAAACAGTTCTCTAAAGGAGTCACGCCCCTAGAGTCAATTTTATTAGATGTACATGGTGGAAATAGCGACTCCCCTTTAGCCATCAATTTTAATATATCCAATCACAAGCAAACAAATATCTATCAAAGCAAGTAATAAGAAAACATAATGGTATGGAAAATGACACTTAGAGACTCAGCATTACTCATCTATCCGGAAAATTCCATGCCCAAATTCTGCAGATACGGTGACAGTTTAATGCCATGATGTGAATGCTCATCACGGAGCACTAAATAGCAGTGCTCCATGATGAGTATACATGCCAAAGAGCACTAAGGGGTTAAAGGGGTTTTCCAAGATCGTAATACTAGTGACCTATCTTCTGGATAGGTCATCAGTATCTGATCGGTAGGGATCCTAGGACCCCTGCCAATTAGCAGTTTCAGAAGGCAGCAGTGCTCGCAGTAGCACTGCACCTTTCTTGCAGCTTTCCCTAGGCCAGTGAAGACATGTTCATTGGTTATGTGGCCTAGGCACAGCTCAGCCCCATAGAAGTGAATGCGGCTGAGCACAATATTAAGCACACCCGTATACTATGTATAACATTGTACTTTGTAATCTGCAAGACCGCCAATGCCTTCTCCAGCAGCTGAACAATGGAGCACCTGGGTCCCTACCAATCAGATACTGATGACCTATCCAGAGGAAAACTCCTTTAATTTTATTTACTTTTAAGAATTCATCTAAGGCTTTTTAAAGAAAAAAAAACAGGCCTGTCCTCTGTTCCTGCTTGCTTCATTCTGGATAAAAATTACTTTTAATCAATATGCAAATCATCAGTTAAGTACAGTTGAGGGCGGGCCCAAGGCATTTCTGTTTCCACTGTCAGCCCCTCTTATTTTTGATTGAATGGCCCAGGTTCCTGCCTAGTCATCTTGCCTGGCCCTATTGAGAATGAAAGGATGGGCTGGCAGCGAAACCTGGAGACTCAAGGGTGCACAGAGTGGCTTGAGCTCCCTGCTCATTTCCATGTGGATTAAAAGTATTTTACCTACAGAATGAAGAAACAGATCTCTAAATAAAAGGTGTCTTTACATTCAGCTGAACTTGTCCTACAAGGAATATCCCCTTTAACACAATTATCATTAGAACATTTCTGATATTGCCAAACCCTACAAAACAGTACTACATAACAACATCAGTAACAACATAAGTTCTCACCAGATGTCAATTACCTTCAGATGCAAAGAGTTAGATAAGATTAAGTAAGTTTTAAACCAGTATGCAATGGGAGACCTATCACAAATGGATTGAAAACATTTTTGGGGTAATTTATCAAACTGGTGTAAAGTAGAACTGGCTCAGTTGCCCACAGCAACTGATCAGATTCCACCTTTCATTTTCCAAAGGAGCTGTCCTAAATGAAAGGTAGATTCTGATTGGTTGCTATGGACAACTAAGCCAGTTCTACTTTACACCAGTTTGATAAATGACCTCATTTGTTTTTGCAAGTACAACAAAAACTGATTTAGCTGCATTGATGCTTGACTGCCTTCAATGCTTAAGCAGCATGAGCTATTTATTTGGCCATGGGTGCAGCTTCCTTTAAAAGGGAATGTCTTATTGAGGCAACCTCATTTACTACATCAAAGTGAAAAAAAATGTGCTGAGAAGGCAATATACTACTATTAAAGGGTATTTAAAGGGGTATTTATATCTCAGAAGGAGGAAAGCAAGTAAAAGACAATGAAGTTGCCAAAATGTATTTGCCGTTAACAAGGAGACTTTTACCAAGAAGGTTCTTACCACACATTTGAGTTTTAAATTCAGGATTCAGGACCACATACAGCTGCATTATGGGTAAAGTTTGAACCACTACCTGAAGTCCAAAGCTGGTTGAATGCACAATAATATAGAAAGGCGAGGGCTGAAAGATGATGACTTTTTCTGAAACTAAAATCATGCAGACAAAACATAATCAGGGGCAAGTTCTCATTTATTTTTCTAAAGCAATACATTCTCTTTATATTAAAATATTAAATATCATCGCTAAAAACATGTGATTTCAAGTTAAAATATTCTCATTGTTTGCAGTGCCTGTTTGCTATACATATATGCAGGGAAAGCTCCTGGTGCATATACCAAACATAACTAAAGACCACCATTCACCTGATAAACTTTACTTGGTGCTTTGTTGTAGCATTGCATTGATTATAACCTCAGGTTATCCTGGGTACGACTCAACAAGCTTGGCAGATCCTCTCAAGTTCTATCAGGGTTGACATTTCTATCAGGAAACATTTCTACAATTTCCATATTTCTCCAGGATTTCTTGAGAACATCTAGTTCAAAGGTTTCTCCGGAGTTGTCTAGACTATTCACATAGGGTTGTTGTTATGTTGGAAAGTGAATTTCACTCTAGTCTGAGGCCCAAAGCACAATAAGCATCATCAATGATGTTTCTGTACTTTGCTAAATTCATTTTTCCCACAAAACTGAGCAGTGTTTGATTCCCTACAGCTGACAATCATCCCTTAAACATACTTGCTTCATAAGTATACCTAAAATGAGCCGGGCCAAATTGTACCAGAAATGTAAAAAAATCTAGTACAACTAATAGTACCATGGTTATTTTGCATATTACTGTTTCCCAGGGAGCTTTGCACGTTGGATTGCTGTGTTGAGACTCTTAAATGAAGCTCCACAGTGTTTTTTTTGTAGCTGGTCTCCCTGAAATCAGCTATTGTTTTGCTTGAGTAGTCTCCAAGGCATTGCTCCCAAAATCCTACTCCACACTGATGAGGGGCAATAACCTGAAACAGCTGTTTGTGGATGGATAACTGGCTTAAGTCTTCCCTGTCACATCCTTAAAGCTTGTAAAAAAGCAGGACATAGGAGCCACTTCATATGGTGGATTTGGTAATCTTTGTAATGGGGACACCCCCATTTGCTTGTTTTTTCTTCCTTTGAGGGATATCTGGCTTTCACTCTGTTGAAGACCCATAACTGGGGCTCCACGGTTATTTTACAATTTACAGTATGTCAGACTTCAGAGGTATCCACAATAGTAAATGTGGGAGGAAGTGTTTTGTGGTAGTCTTTCAGGATGTACTTGAAGGAAACCCCTGTATATTATAATTCTACTGTAAGGAAACAGTGCTAACCGCTAAGCCAGCATGCTATATAGACAAGTGTGTATCTTTCAAAAAAATATAATTTCCCACAACTGAAAGCCAATCTAACTGTTGAAGCCTCCTACAGCCAGGTGTATACCCTCCAGCTGTAAACTTGTCCACCCATGATGGCAGATGGAGCGTGAATTTGCAGATAAAACCATGGTTAGACCATTAAAATCACTATTGGCTTCAATGAGGGGTGGGGTTTCATCTGAAAACAATGGCCACCCGATCTAAATCTGATCTAAGAATGACTAATGGAAACAGGGTGCACCAGAGACTTCTGTAACTACTGTATATGTATGTTAGCTCATTTTTTTATTTATTTTTCTAAATTTGGAGACATTTCTCCAACATTGTTGTGTCATTCTGAGGTATTATGAGTAGTATTATGAGAAAAAAAAATATTTATTTCAAGAAAACATTTTTAGAATACTACTTTAAAGGGGTTGTGCACGTCTGGGGAAGGGGGTGGTTGTTAACTTCCCTCCCCTTTCTGAGCAGAACTGCAAAGGGAAGCATATTTATATTCAGCCTCCGCTGGTCCACTCAGGTCCTGGAATGTAAAGTTCCGGTTTGACACTGCTGCAGCCAATCACTTGCCGCAACCATGATCATTTGACATGTTACAAAGGGAGAAAGTCACTCTGAGAATGTCTGCTGAAGTAGTAGAAGAAGGTAAGGTAAGAAGGTAAGTATATTTCCCTTCACAGGTCTGCTCAGAAGGGGCCAAACTCTCCCCCTCAAGCATGCACCAGCCGTTTAAAGTTGTCCAAGCAGTTTAGATAGCTGTAAGCTGATTTATCACTTAACCGACAGCTATTCATCAAGACCATAAACATGCACACTTGGCTTGGCTGGGCATACATCTGTTCTCCATAGGGAAGGCAGGATAAGCTATTGTCAGACTCTTCTGACAGCAGTTTATCCCTTGCATGAGGAAAAGATTGTACATGTTAAAATGTAACATGACCTATTCTTCTTTTCATTGACATCTGCCACCCCCATACACATACTGTAGGATAGTCTGCCAATCCCAAAAAAACACATTGGGATTGGATGACTTCTAATGTGCATGTGCACTCTTAGAATATAAAAGCTTTGGTGTACAGTACGTTGATTTTGTTTTTCAATTGGCATTTTTTACAGGAGAAAAAATATGTATAGTATTTTTTTTATTACTGACTCCAATGCTGAACGGAAGTTGCTGAACCCAACCCAAGTTCATTGTGTGATTGTCAGAATTAATTCTGATCAGTAAATGAACTCTACATGAGTTATTTTATGAAAACCAAAAAAAAAAGCTCAATCCATAATAATAAATAGAAATATTATTGAATAGTGTAAGGCTCTGCTCACGTTATGTCTGAGCTTTCCTTCAGACGTGTACAGTACTTTAGGACTATACCTTTGAAGGGACATTGACAAATGATTCCTGTTGTGAAGTACATACCAGGTGGTGAAGGAAAAACTAGTGGCCTCCATCGGGTGAATGCATTTGATGTATATGCTAGGACCTTTCCTGGCATATACAGTAAGCAAATGTAGGCTCAAACACAGTGAACAGAGCCCAAATTTCACTTGAACATGTGATTGGCTTATTAACAACAGCAGCTTTTCCCCATCTTTAAATGTTTTGTTATACCTGAATACATAGGCAGTCTGGTTTTTATTCCATTCATATAGATTTCACCGTGAGATTTTACCTCTAGTTTCTAAAGAAGAAAATATTATATTAAATGACTTACAGAGACATTTTCATGGTTGTTGCTATCTTAAGGTAGAAAATAAAATGTAAATTTTGGATGAAATAATAACATTTATCTTATGAAACCTGAATACCCCTAAATAACTACTAAAAATGTTGATCTTTTGTCTTTATGACATTTTTCACAGAAAGCTTATTTTGAAAATCTTGTAAGCCCTTATGACAAAAATTTTTGTACTCTTCTTTTCATGTTCACTTTTTGAGGTCCATTATTATGTTGATGTAGCCTTGTATTTTAAGTACTGATTGGTTCTGTCCCTTTAATTCTGTTCCCTTTTATTATTACCATTCTGTATAATGATGTGCCTTTTAATGTAGTACCCATCCCACATTGTGCTTTCTGGCTTTATTTGTAACAGAAGACTGAAGTAAATGAAGATAAATTTGTCGGGGTAGGACTGAGCAGAAAGCGAGAGATGTAACAATTTTGTATAGAGTTGAAGTTAAAAAGTTGCACAGGCCTCTACATAACTTTTTTTGACAATCTTTATTTAAGTTTTGCATTACATAAAACACCATAAATAACATAAGGGAAAAATAAACATAAGGCACAGAATGCCAACAAGGTCATGAGTACAATATATTGGTGCAATGAGCAGTAAGAATAAATTTAGCCTTAAAAGAACAATTGCAAAAAGGTCAGATAGCTAGGATAAAATAAATACAATTGACATCAGTAAAGTTATAATGCCGGAGAAACATGTCTGTCATTCATTTTTGTCTATCCCCTACAAGTAAGAAATATAATAGACTGAAGGGGGAGGAGAAGGAGAGAAAAGGTAGGAAATGCGGAGAAAGAGAAAGGGAGAAGAGCAAAGAGAGAAAGAAAGCCAACAAAGATACAGAATATATAATCATTGCGAGTTGGGATCTTGTCTGGAAGCCATCCATGACAACCAAGGTGACTTGGTTGACAGTGAGCCCTGAGATTGCTGGTTCCTGTCTAATTGCCTGAACAAGTGTCTCAAGGCACAGAATAAAAAGTGTTGGAGAGAGCGGGCATCCCTGCCTTGTACCGTTCCTTATTTCAAAGGAGGGGGAGAGTATACCATTAACCCTAACCCTCGAGTAAGGTGAGGAGTACAGGGACAGCACTGCAGAGACAAACTGTTGGGGGAAACCAAATTTGTTAAGTACTAATTCCATAAACCTCCAATCCACCCTATCAAAGGCCTTTTCAGCATCAGTGCTTAATAATGCTAATTTGGTATATTGTAGGGAGGCATATTCCACCGCCTGAGTAACTCTGAAAGTACTGTTCCTGCACTCCCTTCCCCCAAAGAAACCAGTTTGTTCTGGAGATATAAGTCCTCTTAACGGGGAGATCCTAGTGGCCAGTATCTTGGCCTATAGTTTTATGTTAGTATTTACAGTGCTGGCCAAAAGAATTGGCACCCCTGCAATTCTGTCAGATAATACTCAATTTCTTCCAGAAAATGATTGCAATCACAAATGCTTTGGTAATAATATCTTCATTTAATTTGTCTTCAATGGAAAACCACAAAAAGAATTGTCAAAAAGCCAAATTGGATATAATTCCACACCAAACATAAAAAGGGGGTGGACAAAAGTATTGGCACCCTTTGAAAAATCATGTGATGCTTCTCTAATTTGTGTAATTAACAGCACCTGTTACTTACATGTGGCACATAACAGGTGGTGGCAATAACACACTTGCAGTCAGTTGAAATGGATTAAAGTTGACTCAACCTCTGTCCTGTGTCCTTGTGTGTATCACAGTGAGCATGGAGAAAAGAAAGAAGACCAAAGAACTGTCTGAGGACTTGAGAAGCAAAATTGTGAGGAAGCATGAGCAATCTCAAGGCTACAAGTCCATCTCCAAAGACCTGAATGTTCCTGTGTCTACCGTGTGCAGTGTCATCAAGAAGTTTAAAGCCCATGGCACTGTGGCTAACCTCCCTAGATGTGGACGGAAAAGAAAAATTGATGAGAGATTTCAACGAAAGATTGTGCGGATGGTGGCTAAAAAACCTTGACTAACATCCAAACAAGTTCTAGCTGCCCTGCAGTCCGAGGGTACAACAGTGTCAACCCATACTATCCGTCGGCGTCTGAATGAAAAAGGGACTCTATGGTAGGATACCCAGGAAGACCCCACTTCTGACCCAGAGACATAAAAAAGCCAGGCTGGAGTTTGCCAAAACTTACTTGAGAAAGCCAAAAACTTTTGGAAGAATGTTCTCTGGTCAGATGAGACAAAAGTAGAGCTTTTTGGGAAAAGGCATCAACATAGAGTTTACAGGAAAAAAAAGAGGCCTTCAAAGAAAAGAACACGGTCCCTACAGTCAAACATGGCGGAGGTTCCCTGATGTTTTGGGGTTGCTTTGCTGCCTCTGGCACTGGACTGCTTGACCGTGTGCATGGCATTATGAAGTCTGAAGACTACCAACAAATTTTGCAGCATAATGTAGGGCCCAGTGTGAGAAAGCTGGGTCTCCCTCAGAGGTCATGGGTCTTCCAGCAGTCCGGCACATTTTTGGAGTTTTGTGTAAAATAATCAATGATTTGACTTTTTTTTCATTCTCTTTTGTGTTTTTTCATCTCTGAATAGAGTATGCTCTGAATAGAGCAGGAGTGGGGGAGAGAAAATACATCTAAAACGTGCAACCTGATCGGTCAAACTCCTCTAACTGTAGCCTATGAGCTTATCTACCTACTATGAGTACTGAGAAAGTTAACAGCATACAGTGACCTAACGTAACAACAATAAGTAAAAGGCACATTATCCCCTCATTGAAAACAAAGGAGAGAGTGATAGGGAAGGCTAAGTGAGATAGCCGTGTACCTTAGCACAACAAGAAAAACATGTGTAGTAAACTACAGTGGATTGGAAAAAGTGGTGATACCACATAATCATGTTGGAGCAGAAGAGACAATGGATTTCTTCATCCGAGATGACTTCAGTTTCTTCGCAGTTGACCACTGAGAAGTCTTTGGTAACACTGGAAAGGATTCCATGTCCTCCTGTAAAGGCAACCAGTTAGGAATGTCCACAGGAGACATATGTAGAATGTCCCATACTTATTGCAGATCCTCAGGATTGCGAATCGTCAGGTGTCTGTTTCCTGAACTTATAAGGGACCCAAATAGGAACAGCCACTTGTAAGGGATTTTGGAAGCCCACAGCATATCTATTAAGGGATTCAAGGCCCTCCGCTTCTGTGAAGTTGTAGGAGCGAGATATCTGCAGTTTAGCATCATCCATAGTGACCTCGTTGGTAGCGCGCGATTTCTGCAATATGGCCTCAGTGTCTCTAAAACGTAGGAGCCCACAAATAACGTCTCTTGGGTTTTCACAGGGTGGAGGTTTCAGGCGGAGAGCTCTGTGGACTCTTTCTATGACAATGGCGCCAGCATGTTCTGGCCCCAACAACATGGCGAACAGCTTGCCCATAACCAGAAACAGGTCCTCGTGTTCTGTAAGCCCCATACTCTTATATTTTTCCATCTACTCCTGTTCTCCTGGTCTTCTAGAAGTAACAGTGAGTTGGTGATGGCAGCCCGGTAACTTTTGAGGGAGTCTCTCATCGCTGCATTAAAAGTGAGTAGCTGGTTCTGTACTTCTTCTAGGGCTTCCACCCTTTCACCAATATGGCATACATCCGCCTTTATGGAGGAAAGATCTGTGGCTAAGGGAGCCAAGGCTTTTTATAAAGTGCGCTCCAAACACCTTTTAGTGAGAACTTGAGGGTTGCTCACCTCTTGCTGCTTCGCCACACTCTCAACTTCCAAGTCTTTGCTGAGCTGGTTGTTGTGCGGGCTTGGTGGTGCCATCTTGGACATGGCAGCTTGTTTTTGTAAGTATTTCTCCATGTTGGGTTGTGATCTAGGAGGTTTCGGATTGTCAGAAGGTTCCCTAGCTTTCTCTTTAGTATTTGTACGCACCATAGTGCCGTGATGTAGCTGTGAAATAGGCTATAGGGAGTTTGCTGGTGGGAGAGCTCTTTTCAAGCAGACACCATCTAGCACGGTCAGGCTCCGCCTCCCCAGGCCTCTACATAACTTTGACACATCCAGCACCAGTCTAAATGTAAGCCAGCTTCCGATGAATGTGTCGTCATTGGCTTAGGTAGAGCGCCGAGAAGTCTGCGGCACTCATAGGAACAGCTGGTTGGTGGGGGGGGTCCCAGGTGTCGTACCCCCACGATCAGATACTGATGATATCCAGAGGATAGGTCATCAGTATTAAAATCGCAGGAGACCCCTTTAATATGAACTTGGCCCCCGTTTGTGGCTAAAACAGCTTTTACTCTTCTGGGAAGGCTTTCTACAAGATTTTGGAGTGTGTCTGTAGAAAATTTTACCCATTTATTCAGAAGAGTGTTTGTGAGGTCATACACAAAAGGTGGATCAGAGGTCCTGGGTTGCAATTTCCATTCCAGTTCACAAAAAAAGCCTTGCCCAAACTGATCCAAAAATGCAGGATATATACAATTATCCAAAAATTCTTAAAGGGGCTGTGTAAGAATGGTACCCCTTATGTCATGTGACAATTTGTCATGATGTAAGAGGAGGCAGTCACAGCCAGTGATTGGCTGCAGGTGGTGTCAAACTGGATGTCTTCAGTGAGGCCGAGCAGCGGAGCAGCATAGGCCAGGAAGAGAAAGAGTAAGGGGCCAGTGGAGGGAAGCAGGTACGGTAAGTAAGCTACCCTTTACAGGTCCAGCCAAGTGGGTGTTTGCCAAGTCTAGAGGTTTGCCTAATGCAACTAGTCCAAGAGGAGGCTACAATATCAGAAGGTTGCACTTCTGCTCCTGCAGACTTACCAAAGGAGCCTAAGAGAAAACTTCCTGAAAGGCTCTCTGGTGAAGAAACATTGTTTGTTAGCCTCCTCCAGGAGAGTTGCCAGTCATATTTTTGTATGAGACCAAGTCTGGTACTAAGTCTGGTGAGACAAGTCTGGTACTAAGGAGCAACTGGTGGACCTCATCATGTCTCTTCTGCAGGGAGATCCAAAAACCTAGACCTTATCCTTAGATTGCAATGCCCCAGAATTGTCATCTGTAGCAACATCTTTTTGCATCCCTGGGACTTTTATATGGTGAACCATGTCATGGGACAGTGGTAAAAGCAAATCTCCTCATTCTTAGTCAGTGAGGATCTTACTTTTGAAGAATAAAGTTCATAATTTAGAGGATGGTATATTGTATGCCAGCAGAATGAGCCAGCTCTCTGTTGCTATTTTTGCCAGGGTTTGGCAGACCATTGGAAGGATTTTCTGGTTACCTATCCACAAGCAACACCCTTGGGGATGGCCAGATTTTGGCCATTAGAATTGACTGATGTGCAAGAAATTGTATTCTGTCTTGCCAGCCAACTTACTTAAACCCAAGAAATGCCCAATATCATCCAAAGACCCCAAATTGGAATCTATCATGTCTACTTAAGACCACAGAACCTATCAGAAAAGGCAGGGAATTTTTCTTATACCGTACATATGCTCACTGCTTGCTCTGACATTTCCCCAAGAGTTCCGCCCTGGTTAGTGGGATGGCGGTGGGCACAACATAATAGCACCAACATAATAGCTATTGAGCTTTTCCTGGACTTTTAAATTCCCAAAGGGACAAACTTCTAATGTTTCTGGTCCAAAGGCTGACAATGAAAGATTATAATCAGGATAGTCCGAGTAAAGGCCATATATTAGACCCTATGAGTCACTAGTGGGTGCAGAATTCTTCTTTGTGGGGAAAAAAAATATTGGTTTAAGACTCGGCATTGTTTTTTGTTCGTTGAATGAAATAAAAAATATAATATCCTCTCCCACTCGTTCCTGACCTATTTAATCAGATGGCTCTTGAAGATTAATTTACAGGAAGCTTACATATTTGTTTCGTTTCCAGAAAGGAGATGGGATATGGCATTTATTACTCCTGAAAGTCCTCAGGAGTATTTGGTGATGCCATCTGAGTAATGCACTGCGGTTTTTCAAAAATTGATTAATGTTGTCAGGAGATTCATTGATAAATTTGTTGTAGGCTATATCAGTGATATTCTGGCATTCTTTTCTGATTGGTCGTCTCATGTCAAACTCTTGAGCTCTGTTCTCCTAGGAAGAATACTTTGCCAAATATGATGTGTAGGTTTGGACTGCAGGAAACTCACCTGTGTTTTACTGCCTTACTCCACAGACATAGCTTGGGTTCCTAGCATTCAATCAGCCTCGTGGTGGGCTCTGATGAACAAACTGGGTTATCCTTTGATTTAGTAATTGAAGTGGAGGTTGCTGGTGGCCTGTATTTTTTCTTAACACTGTGTTCCTACCATGGTAACGCACAGTTTAAAGAATTGAAGAAAGACAGAAAAAGTATAAACGTGCTCCTTTATTCTCACTTCACATTTTTTGAAATTTCAACTCCAACTAGTCTTTTTTTAAGTGCTGTCAATTTATTAACAATATAAAATTATTCATATGTTTTCAAGTAGAACAACATAGACGCTGAGCAATGCAAAGTTTTAATAACAGATGTTTCAGAAATGTCATTTCATTAGGAGTAAAAGTATTTACTAAAACAGACACTTGATAGTGGAAAAATGACATGTACATAAGCTTGGACACATTTCCAATTGAACCAGTGTAATAAACGTACCTTTCTGGGCCCCAGTGTTGTGATCCTCAGCTTCGGCACAGACACGCTGGGAGAGCCGCGCTGCTGAGCCATATCCACCAGTGATGTGGTTGCATCCTTAGTTGCAATGCTCTGCTTTTTGCTCGCAGTATGCGTGTGGTGGGGGAGACAGGCAGTGAGCTGAATAACAGCCCAGCTTCTCAATTACCTTTTGTGTTTGATGCCTGACTTATGGGAAAGTCAGGTCACTGGACCAATCAGGTTCTAAATGTGGGCCTGGCACTCTATTTATATATCTTATTATCATATAACCATTCCCAGTGATAATCCTGTTTGGCTTACTAGTGTTGTTCTTGGTTCCCTATTCTTGATTTCCTGCTTCTGATTCCCACTTTTCTCCTAACCTCTGTCTCTAGTTTTGGTACTGTGCTGCCCATCTGGTTTTGACACTTTTTCTGATGACAATGCTTTTGTGTTTGTCTGTTTGTTGTTCTGTCTCTGCACTTATTTAACGTAAGAACAGTCGTCCAGTTGCGGTTCTGCTGCTTATGGCTTATACTGCAAGTAGGTCAGGACAGCAGGGTAGGGTTTTGTCCAGAGATACACTGTCCTTGTCTGTCCTTACTCTACAGATATTACAACCAATAGTATTTTTGTAAGGTTCCAGCACTGAATCAACTGGTCATGAAATGTATGACGGTGTGTCTAATTCAGCCTTCTCAAACAGCTGATCGGAGGTGGTCTCCCACAGATCAGATACTGATATACTGATGACCTATCCAGAGCATAGGTCATCAGTAAAAAACTTTCGGAAAACCCATTTAAAGAAGTTATTCAGTTTAATGAAAATAATGTCATATCATTACATACTAAAATCATACAGATTTCTAAGCTATTTAGGTTGAAATTCCTTACATTTTTAACATTTCTGTAGTCAATGAAAACTTCATATATTAGATACAATATATTGGTATATAATGAGCACACTTACAGTCAAGGCTTTGTTTAAGAAAATGGTAACTCCTTTAAGACATGTGTCTGTATCCTTTATTCCACAGTGATTCAATTCACCCAAAATAGTAAATCGGAAATTCATACAATCCTGAGGAATAAATACAATTTATTAAAGGGGTTGTCCTACAAAAAATATTCTACAGTTTTCAAAACAAGCCCCTGCATCTGAATACTTTGGTAATTAAATGCATTTATAATAGTTACTGAAATCTATCTGTATAGGGCCACCTACTGTTTACTCTTTTTCTAATATTCTCTGTCCTGCTCACATGCTCCATTCCATCCTTCAACTGCCACCAGCAGGAAGGACCTCCTGAAAAAGGACGCATACCCCTGAGCTGCCAGCTTGAAAAAATCTAGTAGAACAATTGGAGCAATGATTAGGGAGATCTATGGATTCATTCAAAGTACAGGGCTTGTTCTAGCTTTGTTATAAAAAGGCGTTCAAGTTCTAGATTGTATATGATTTTCATTTTTTACATTATTCATGGGATAACCCCTTTACCTACTGATGACATTTAATTTGGTTATCATCTTATATATCTTGAGAATAGGCCATCACTAGCAGATCGGTGTGAGTCTGACATCCCATGCACCCTCCGTTCGGCAATAGCTAAGGAACTGGAAGCAAGGACTAAGGTCATCAAGGCTGCATTGTTCCAATTAAACTAGGAGCTGATGTAGATTTCAGTTTTAGCTTATGCAATTTTTAGGAAAGTGGCAAGCATGGAATAAAAGGTGAAAAGTGGTGGATGGAGGTATTAATAAATTCAACTAATGTCTGTCAGCAAAATATCTGTAGAATGTGACATAAGAATAAGGCTGTGCTGATACATTAGAGCTAGTGACAGCAGCAGCATCCTGGACATACAGACATACAGTATTTGTCCACATGATAAAAGTCTGAACTGGTTACCAGATACTAGTGAGCTTTTCCTGACATTGCTGTCTTTCTTGCTGCAACTAGTCTGTGGAGAGTTGTGGTGGAAAATGGTAGTGAAGGGAGATCTGCAAGGATGAGTATTATTTTTTCTACACCACCACAAGCTATATATATATATATATATATATATATATATATATATATACACAGCACAGACCAAAGGTTTGGACACACCTTCTCATTCAAAGAGTTTTCTGTATTTTCATGACTGTAAAAATTGTAGATTCACACTGAAGGCATCAAAACTATGAATTAACACATGTGGAATTATATACTTAACAAAAAAGTGTGAAACAACTGAAAATATGTCTTATATTCTAGGTTCTTCAAAGTAGCCATATTTTGCTTTGATTACTGCTTTGCACATTCTTGGCATTCTCTTGATGAGCTTCAAGAGGTAGTCACCTGAAATGGTTTTCACTTCACAGGTGTGCCCTGTCAGGTTTAATAAGTGGGATTTCTTGCCTTATAAATGGGGTTGGGACCATGAGTTGTGTTGGGCAGAAGTCAGGTGGATACACAGCTGATAGTGCTACTGAATAGACTGTTAGAATTTGTATTATGGCAAGAAAAAAGCAGCTAAGTAAAGAAAAACGAGTGGCCATCATTATTTTAAAAAATGAAGGCCAGTCAGTCCGAAAAATTGGGAAAACTTTGAAAGTGTCCCCAAGTGCAGTCGCAAAAACCATCAAGCGCTACAGAGGAACTGGCTCACATGAGGACCGCACCCAGGAAAGGAAGACCAAGAGTCACCACTGCTGAGGAGGATAAGTTCATCCAAGTCACCAGCCTCAGAAATCGCAGGTTAACAGCAGCTCAGATTAGAGACCAGGTCAATGCCACACAGAGTTCTAGCAGCAGACACATCTCTACAACAACGGTTAAGAGGAGACTGTGTGCAGCAGGCCTTCATGGTAAAATAGCTGCTAGGAAACCACTGCTAAGGACAGGCAACAAGCAGAAGAGACTTGTTTGGGCTAAAGAACACAAGGAATGGACATTAGACCAGTGGAAATCTGTGCTTTGGTCTGATGAGTCCAAATTTGAAATCTTTGGTTCCAACCACCGTGTCTTTGTGCGACGCAGAAAACGTGAACAGATGGACTCTACATGCCTGGTTCCCACCGTGAAGCATGGAGGAGGAGGTGTGATGGTGTGGGGGTGATTTCATGGTGATACTGTTGGGGATTTATTCAAAATTGAAGGCATACTGAACCAGCATGGCTACCACAGCATCTTGTAGCGGCATGCTATTCCATCCAGTTTGCGTTTAGTTGGACCATCATTTATTTATCAACAGAACAATGACCCCAAACACACCTCCAGGCTGTGTAAGGGCTATTTGACCAAGAAGGAGAGTGATGGGGTGCTATGCCAGATGCCCTGGCCTCCACAGTCACCAGACCTGAACCCAATCGAGATGGTTTGGGGTGAGCTGGACCGCAGAGTGAAGGCAAAAGGGTCAACAAGTGCTAAGCACCTTTGGGAACTCCTTCAAGACTGTTGGAATACCTTTTCATGTTTTTTTGTAATAATAAAACTGAAAAGTGGGGTGTGCAAAATTATTTGGCCCCCTTGCATTAATACTTTGTTGTGCCACCTTTTGCTGCGATTACAGCTGCAAGTCGCTTGGGGTATGTCTCTATCAGTTTTGAACATCTAGAGACTGAAATTCTTGCCCATTCTTACACATGTTTGGTGTGTCTCCCAGGTGGCTTGTGGCAAACTGTAAACAAGACTTTTCATGGATATCTTTGAGAAATGGCTTTGCCACTCTTCCATAAAGGCCAGGTTTGTGAAGTGTTGGACTGATTGTTGTCCTATGGACAGACTCTTCCACCTCAGCTGTAGATCTCTGCAGTTCATCCAGAGTGATCATGGGCCTCTTGGCTGTATCTCTGATCAGTCTTCTCCTTGTTTGAGATGAAAGTTTAGAGGGACGGCTGGGTCTTGGTAGATTTGCAGTGGTCTGACACTCCTTCCATTTCAATATGATCGCTTGCACAGTGCTCCTTGGGATGCTTAAAGCTTGGGAAATCTTTTGGTATCCAAATCCGGCTTTAAACTTCTCCACAACAGTATCACGGACCTGCCTGGTGTGTTCCTTGGTCTTCATGATGCTCTCTGTGCTTTAAACAGAACTCTGAGACTATCACAGAGCAGGTGCATTTATACTGAAACTTGATTACACACAGGTGGATTCTATTTATCTTCATCAGTCATTTAGGACAACATTGGATCATTTAGAGATCCTCAATGAACTTCTGGAGTGAGTTTTCTGAACTGAAAGTAAATGGGCCGAATAATTTTGCACGCCCTACTTTTCAGTTTTATTATTACAAAAAAAAGTTTAAATGATCCAATAAATTTCGTTCCACTTCACAATTGTAACTCACTTGTTGTTGATTCTTCACCAAAAATTTAAAATGTTATATCTTTTTGTTTGAAGCCTGAAAAGTGGCAAAAGGTTGAAAAGTTCCAGGGGGCCGAATACTTTTGCAAGACACTATATATATATATATATATATATATATATATATATATACATATATATCATTATTACTGCTGGCCAACCTCTTTAAAAGGAAAAAGACAATTACACTTCTAGTACATACTGCACCAATATATTTCCTAGCCTTTGAATCTATATCTATGAATAAGTTCTACATTGCAAGTAAAATAGCTATAGAGAAAGTTAGGTTTGTCATACCTTAGAAATTACATAATAACATTCTCCATGCATATTATATCGTAACTGATCAAAGGTGGTTACGTGTGTGCCTCCTTCTATGGAACAGGTTTCAGAGCAAGGAATGACTGTACAATTCCATCTTCCACTGTAGCATAAACTGTAAATCAAGAAGATTCAAAAACTATCACAGTAATAATATGATTAACCCTGTTTAATGAGGGAGAAGTCTGGGATAAAAACATTTAATCTTTAAAATACAAGTAGATTTTGAAATTTGGTAAGTTCATGTTTGACTAAAACATCTATATTAGGGCACATTCACAGGACCGCTCCGTGTTTCAGCCTAGCTTTAATAATGGGGTCCTTTGCACAACTTATATACCACTGTGCAAGCAAAAATAGAAGATACACTTTATTGCTGAACATCGAGCACAGTAACAGAGCACAGAACAGTCCTTCTATTAGGGAGGGTTTTTATAGACCACCTAATGAGAGATGACCAGTACAGAAACTACTAGATACAATATCTTCAAAATGCAGTCTATTTTGCACCTTTTGAAATGATCTCCAACTTTTTAGAAGATGTTAAAAATAAAGATTTTTTTTCCTTGGACTGAACTGTCAGACACCAAGCCTCTGGATCCAATGCATCCAATGCTGTTAATAATTCATAAAGCCAAACATGGCCAAAAAGGCAGAAATAAAGAGATTTTTACTTAATCATACAAATAAATATTTAAAAACACTCAGAACAAAAGCAGCACTGACTTTGGGTTTTGTCCTGTTAGCTTTTACTAGGATACAAGTCCAACTCTTTGAAAAAACTAATGGCAAAACCCAGAGTTGGGCTATAGCATAGCATACTGCCTTTGTTATGAGCCCTTTTAAAGATGACACATGTTGTGAAGAACACTTTGGCAGATTGTACCTAAGATATACTGTGAAAGTGGTGAACTACAACATGCCTTCCCCTTCAAATCACTGTTTTGTGCCCAACATTGTCCCGTGAGGTGCCTTTGCTAGAACTTGGTAAGCAGTATGGACTCCTAATTGTTCAGTTTCACCAGTTCCACTGGTTTTAATATATCAGTGTACTACTTATTTGTAGCCATTTCTCCCAACATATACTTCTGATTGAAGGCAAATAACAAAGTGTCAACAGTGCAGTAGTCCTAGTAACATACTTACCAACGTTTGATACAAATCATTGGACATTTACAAGCCACAAGCTGTTCTGCATGGAAACCCCCAAAACACAGAGGGATAACTCTTTAAGAGCTCATGCACACAAGCTGTAGTTTTGGTCTACCTCTGATCAGCATTTTTTCTGAACAGATGTGGACCCATTCATTTCAATGGGGCCGCAAAACATGCGGACAGCACAGTTGTAAGTCCATTCCGCAGCCCTGCAAAAAAAATATGTCCGATTCTTGTCCCTTTTTGCGGACAAGGAAAAGACATTTTTGAAGGAGTACAAAAAAAATGTCAGCTGGGCCGTGTGCATGAGCCCTAATTGGAAAGTAGAATCAAATCCATCCCTTTTGTCATCAAGGCAAAGGACTACTGTGATGGCACTGGAGTGGTGGAGGAGCTCCCAATTGCTTGTTCTCTAGCATTGTGCATATAGTACAATATTTCCTGCTTTCTGTAATCTTAAAGTGGTTGTCAAGGAATTAAAAAAAATAGGCAAAGTACTATAATATAAAAACAAACAAAAGAAATCCTAATATTTCAAAGTTCAATTCTCCACCACTTCAGTGCCATCACCTTGGTCCTTGCCTGTCCTGTGATGATAATGACACATACATCATTTACATGACTGCTGCAGCCATTCAATGGCCTCTGCATTGACACAGAATGGCAATTGAGGCCACTGATTAGCTGCAGCATTCATGTGAATGACGTGGTATGGTCTACCATACTAATGGGACTTTAGCAATTGGTAGATTGATCAGGTGAAAATTAGTTACTTTTTTGATGAATCATATTGCCACATTTTTGAAATTCCCAAACATTTAAACCAATTTGCTCGATAACATAGTTATTGTTATAGAACTAATGAAAAGGCAAATTACTGTTTAAAATTCCATATTACTGTACTGATACTAACAACAGGATGTGTTATCTGCTTGACTGTTGTAGTTGAGACAAAATAAGCATTGCTTTTACTTACCAAGTCCTACAAGAAGTAGAATAGGATTCCCCTGGTTGATAGAGGTTGCCATTGTATCTACAGGGACATTCATGAACACGTACACACTCTTTGCTGCCGACATCATCGTATATCAAATCTTTAAACATTGCAATAAGGATGTTAAACTCTAAGATAACCATCGATAAAATAGACAAGCTGGTTTGTTTCTATCTGCAAGACTAGAATTTTGGGACTAGGTCCACACTTGAGTTATTTACTCAGCTGTTTGCCACTGTATTTTTTATAATTGTTCTCATGCCTACTATTTCCTTCTCTCTAAGGTAATGACTAGAGATGAGCGAATCGAATCCCACAAAGTGGAATTCGATCCGAATTTCAGGGTAAATTCGATTCGCCTAGAAGCCAAATTTCCTTGTGCTTCGTGTCGGCGAAACTATTTATCCTGAAATAGTGTAAAAAACAAAAAAATCCATACTTACCTCATCCATTTGTTGGCGACGGGCCGCAGGCAGCCATCTTGATTGAAGATCCCGGACAAAATCCCGAGCATAGTGAAGTATGACATCACCACGCCGGCCGGCATAATGATGTAGTCTCGCACCGCTCGAGATTTGGCTCCAGATCTTCAAGCAAGATGGCGGTGGCCGGCCCGTCGCGAGCAAATGGAGGAGGTAAGTTTGATTTAATGTATTTTTTAATGTTTATTTTACACTGTTTTTACACTCAGACTCCGCGATCATGTGTTAAGGCGGCATCTGAGGGGTACAATGATGGGGGAGGCGCTATCGCAGCTGTCTGTCATTGCACACACTAAAAAATTTTTTTGGTAAAATTCGGCGAATCAGCCGAATAGAATTTTCAAGAAATTCGCTCATCCCTAGTAATGACAGATAAGGTAGAGAGAAGGTTTATTAGAAACAGGTTTAGACTGATCAATTACTGCTCCTCTCCAATTTAGACTCCCCAAGACGTTATATCTCCAGTGGAACCCTAGGCAGCCACCAACTCACCTAACCCTTCATCCCAGTCCCACTCTGCACCTTACACAGCAGCCTTAGGCCTTATTCACACTTCAGTGATTGACAGATGTGTTTTCCATAGACAGCACATGTACCCATTTATTTTAATGTGTGTATTCACACATCCTTGTATTAGCACGCTCCGTGGGTCAGTGGTTATAACATGGAAGCGTTCTCTATTTTGTTCATATTTACAGATCCATCACGTCCAATCATCCATTATAGTCTATGGGTTGTTAAAAACATAGACACAACACGAACACAATCCATGTTTCATCTGTGTTCCATGGACCATTTATAGGAGATGCTCTGAAAATGTATTTTCAGCTGTGGAAGGTCAGTAGAACATGGATGACACATGGAGCGTAAAAAAACGGACAAGGACCAAACACAGATCCTTCACAGAAATCTTTACAGATGAATTACTACCCATCTTGTCACGGACATGTGAATAAGGCCTTACCCAAAAGTGTCATCACTGGAGAGCCAATTATTTTTAAAACTCAAATCATTGGTCAAATATACGTGCATTCAAGATGTTTCCAGTGTTTGTATTAGAAATATGTTACAAATAAACAAATAAGTATGAAATAATAAAAAAAATTAATACAAGAAAAAGATGATCAGGAATCCGATGATGTACTAGAGAATCCGGCAATGCTGGATCCAGTCCTGATGATAGGTCATCAATATATATAGGCTCCACAACCCCTTTAAGGTCTAAATTATGTTTAGAGTCTGTTCTGTGAAGTTGATGCCCTCGTCCTTTATTTTATACAGTATTAACTTCTCTCTATAAGAAGTTTCAGGTAGAATATTACAGAATATTTTTAGAGCTTCATATTCTAATGAGCGGTCACTAACCATTTGAACAGAAGCAGCCTTCCACACAATGTTCATCACAAACGAGTTGCCTTTCTGGATCAGAACAGCTGTTAATACAGGGTGAGCCACACTCCTTAAATATCATATCAGGTGGACAAGATCTGTCTAGAAGAAAACAGTAATATAGTATATTAAGCTGGCAACAAAAAACTTGTCATAATGTAGGCACCAACAATGTATAGACAATTGACTTTTGTTGTAATCTTTACATATGGTATAAACCAGTGGTGATGAACCTATGACATGGGTGTCAGAGACGACACCCAGAACTCTCTCTGTGGGCACCCGCACTGTGGAAAGTCTATGGTGAACCATTATGCCTTAGAGTTTTCCTGCCATTCATCGGTGTAGGCATGCAAGCTATTATAGCTCAATGAGAAAGTACATGGAAGATATACTATATTGGACTGCAGTATTAAGGTTAAATTGCGGTGTAAAGTGAGTTTTGGGTTGCAGTTTGGGCACTTGGTCTGTAAAAGGTTCATTATCACTGGTATAAACTAGAGATGAGCGAATCTATTTGCCGCTTTGTAGATTCGTATCGAACCCTCCATTTTTCCTACTCTCAAGCGAATACTGATTTTTTTCAGATTCGCTTGATATTATTTGTAAATGCTTTTAAAACTTTGAATGCTAACGCTACGTATGCTACGTACGCTACGTACGCAATGTATGCAGTCTTCTTGCACCCTCCCCTGGTCCCCTGAATCGGGAAAATAGCGATACGCCCCCTCAAGAGCGGTGAACAAGATCCACAGTCAGACCACAGCAAACAGCATGGCGAAAGAACCGTGACCCAAGTGGGGAGAGATGGTCTTTGGGGATGAGTAGGCTTGGCTTCCTGACAGATGACGAGGACAACAAGGAGGGGCCGCAGGTAAGTGAAATGGCCGTACCTGCCCCAACCCAGTCACAGCCTATACGTGGGGGATCAGTTGGAATACACCCCCATGGCATCCATGAAAGGCCCCTTTGCTACCGGGGTTACCGTATTATCTAAGCCCCTGGTCCCTACATCGCCACCTGAAATTTGGCCGGAGGAACCACCAGGCGAAGGACGCGTGCGCTACCTTCAGGTGTCAACAGATTGCACCCTCCGTTTCAGGGAGAAGCCACAGCCACAGCTGGAGCCTCTGATCCCTGGATTACCAGTGCTACCACCATCACAGTCCTTTCAGCTGGGTCAGCTGACGATTTTATCGTTTACGTCCCAGTCCACGGTGATCGACCAATACCAACTACCCTGGAAAATTAAGCCACTAGCAGCCAGGGGAGCTGGGACTTCTTCACTGGGTGCAACCTTGCCTGAACCTCTGCAGCCAGAAGTCCTTACACCTGCTGTCCCAGGAGGAGAATCCAGAAAAGTAAAGGGGCAAGTGGCTGCAGCCCTCACCATTGTGACCACCACCCGGACCCGGTCAAGTCTGACTTCTGGAAGAAGAGGGCGGTGGAGTTCCACCACAGCAGCAAGCTTGGCCTACAAGTGGCTGGAGTGTCCTCTGATCATTCTTCAGTAGTTCCAGCGAGGAGGACTTCAGGTGCCTCATCTGAGGAACCCTTCTACCAGCTGAGTGATTTAAAGGGCACCTCAGGAGGACCTATGGGAGCCACACCATGGAAGGCACCTGACGGGTGAGAGCTAGTTGGCACTTGTTTTGTTTAGTTTGTATTGACCCTTGTTTGACTCTCACCCAGATGGACATGGCTTGTCAGGACTCCATCCCCCCCATTCTGCACAAAATTCCCAGTTGTGCCTAAGCGCGCCTATTTTCCTCCCCCCCCCTTCTCAGGTTATTTGGGAGCCCCCTTTGCAAAGAGGTTTCTCTATTTGCTGTTATTTTATATTATCCATGTGGATTACACGTTACCTGTTTGGATTACAAAATTACCTAACGTGGATTACAATTGAATTTTGGACTGTGTTCCAGTGTTTTATCATGCCAATCAGCCACGAGGAGAGACTCAAGTGTATATCTGGGCCTTTTATGCTTGCAAATGTGAAATTGCACTAAAATGTTTGCATAATTGTCTTTGCTGTATTTTAGCATTAATGTTTTTAAAGGTTCAGCAACGTTCAAGCACTTTAGGCCATTGTATGTATTCTTTTATCAGGTACTGCAATGTGTCCTATTATGCACTTATTGTACGGTGTTTATTAGTAAATTGTGCACTTAGCCGGATAGCTAGCACCTTACTTTTCTACCTCATATGGACTGCTTCTAAAGACTGTACGCCGCGGCCTAGCCTCGTGCATATTACAAAATCGCAAGTCAATAGTACGCTAAGGATTCGTATGCACCTTGTACGCTAATGCTTACTTATTGCGTACTTTTAACAAAACGTGACTGTATGTTCGTAATTTTTGTAGGAATGTTCGCAAAACAAAGTTTATTTTTTAACAGCAAATTCGACCGAATAAATTTGTACTAAGAACAAATCTTGTCAGAAATGTGTTCATTATTCGCCGAAGCAAATTTTGGATGATTCACTCATCTCTAGTATAAACCCTTCTGCTGTTATTATGGTCAATTTAGCCTCGGACAACCTTGTTAGAGACCCTCAACAGTTTGGGATCAGCTAATGCTGTCCTTTGGCCAATTCCGTACCTTATGTTTCATTATGCTAGGTGCCATATGGATGCTGATTTGCTTGCAAAAAAGTCAATAGAAGTGAATGTCAAAAACTGAAACGATGTGTTCTGTTTTGTTTTTTGTTTTAATTCCGAAAAGGTGCGTCAATGGTGACAACATCTTGAAGAAAATGGGTATCTCTGTTTTCATACTGTACACATAGAAAACTCATGCAAACTGAATCAAAACTGCACTTGCTGTGTAGCACTGTATTTTCCATATGGCAGTGTGCATGAGGCCATACGTTACATACTTAATTTGATGTCATGTGTTTGGCAGTCTTCACAACAAGCTTTCACCTTTATATGTATTAATCCTTTCAGTAGAACTAGAGTTAGAGTATAACTCTGCACTACTGTACAAACCAAAGGCAAAAAGGTGTCTTGCAAGGCCTCTGTGGCTCTGAACTTTGTGGCCATACGTACTCCATGGGCATCCATATGGTGCTTCCATAAAGGCCCATTTAATGGAGGTGTTGCCTCTTGAAGCATCTCTATTATAGGATACCTTGGCACATGCAACAGTTTTCTTCCCCCCATTCATACAGTACATGGCATTGAATTTCTACATGAAATCAGATGCTTAGGAAGCCACAGAAAGACCTATCAAGTTTTATGAGTGTTAGGCTGTACAACTTTTATACACAAGCTTAAAATACTAATGACTGTAACTTCTGATGAGGACTTCACAATTCTACAGTATAGTTTATAAACCTACAACAAAAATCCGGAGTTCTCCAGTTTTGTGGCTGTCCTCTATGAAGAATGCACTGGTGGGAATACTGGGCAACAGTTGTACAAATACAGGATTCCTGGTCAGCTGCCTCACATTGACATAAATCTTGCCTACAAGCTTCAATGTATGGCTCAACATCAATGATGTAATGACAGATTTCAAAACTTGCATTTTTCAGTACAACTTCACATATGGTCTCCTAAAAGATAAAAGCAATGCATAACACAAATTCATAACTGTGTAAGAGGCAAATTTAAAGAAAGTTATGTTAGTTAATTGACTGACTCTGGTCATTAGTACATACTTGTATATGTAGTAGATCAAAATAATTTCAGCAGAATGTTATTAGAATCATTCAAAACTAAAAATGAATGAAATAGATATATGGCGTTGGACTAATGAAACCTCCACCAATACAAAAAATGGGGTTCTGTTCCCATATCTTAATGGAGCATGCTTCCCCCTGCTTCATTCATTCTCTATGGGAATGCTGGAGATACCCAAGGTCTGTATCAGAGCACTATCTCCATCAGTCCCGTAAAAACGAATGGAGTGGCAAAGTGCATGCTTGACCTGCCACTCAATATGGACAGATGAATGTGACCCCCATACTCACAATCATGGGGGTCCTATTGTTTTAACCTTCCCCCATCAGTTAGATATCCCCTAGGGTCTCAACTTGTAGTAACCACAATGCTCCTTTAATAGTTTTCTTTCTTGTGATGTAAAGCTTAGACTTTGTTAACATCTCTGTTAGGACTAGAAATAAGTGAGTTGATTCTAAACAAATCAGATTTGTCATGAATTTCACAGAAATTCTCAATTCAAATGAATCTGAAGTTTTGAGGGATTTGATTCTGTTGAATCAAGCAAAAAGGTGCCCGCCATTTAAATTTTAAAATTAAGACTAGCAAGGAATAACATGTATTTTGTCACACCCCACATCCAATTGATTTTTTTCCCAATGCTTGTTGAATTGTTTTTGTATATTTAATGAGTGTACAAAGACTTAAATAGGTATATTTTAGAGTGTTAATAACAGTACATATTTTGGACTCCTTGTTCAGAACATACACCTGCTTCTTCCGATATTATGTTGTGTATAAATTTGACAGGCATCTTGGACTGCTTGTTCAGAACAAGCCACAATTTTGGAACTTTTCATTTTTAAAAACATCAACCATGCGTTTACCCATAGCCATTTATGACATTGTCACTGCAACATTATTTACTAGTGCTGTTTTTACATAAAATAAATTGAAAGGGGAAAGGAGAGAAAAAAAAGAGGAGAGAAATACATGATAGAAAATAATATTCCTTGGAGAACTCATAGTGACATACACCAATTTTCAGCCCAGTTGGAGCAGGGACCCAAAGCCAATTTTAAGAAATTGTTGGTTAGAATCCTAAACTGCAGATTCTGTCAATTTGTGTCCATCATGTGATGGATATGTTTATGGCTTGCATTCCATTTTTCTGTCCCTCTAACAGAACAGAAATATGGATTGCCTGACTTAGATGAGTGAGAAGCCTTGTATTCTGTATATAAATTGCAGCTAAAAGTGTACATAATCTAATAATTTATTCCTAATGCTTTTTCTTAAAAAAGCTAAATATAAGAATATAGTTACATTCTCCACAGTACAATCACTCCAATTTGGAGGACTTGGATCTGGACAGTTTTCATTTGGGCCATCTGCTTTTTGAAGATTTGCATACTCTGTCGCTGTAAATGGAATGTCTAGAAATAAGAAGCAAAATTTAAGTTTATATATGAATGTGTTCTATCTATATTGTGCAACATCACAACAAAGTTTTGGAATAGGAAGTAGAACATTTCTCATAGGTACTGTATTAATATGTTCACAGTATATCAGTATGTTATGATGTGGTTATTCTTATTCAGTTATGCACATTTACCTCTGATAAATCTAGCATGATAAAGAACCATGTGACATAGCTGGCAGCACCAATATCCTAGATCTTGACTACAACTTTGATAGCTCAAAGTCTGTCTGACAGTCTTTTAGGACAACAATATTTCACCCATCAAAATTTAATACCCAGAGAGATGGTTCCATGTTTAAAGTTGGCTTTGAAACTGAAAGTTGGTGCCAGGCGGGAACACAAAATGAGTGGTATGGTAGGATTATGCTTGATTAGTGAAATGCTAAATATTACATGTAGATTGCATGACTGTATAACTTTTAGTAAACTGTCACATCTACCTGTAATTTGTCAATTGACCATCATTTCACACATACAACTGCATAAATATCTTATCTCCTTAAATGGGTTCTACCATGATTAAAGGATTCTGCAAGATGGTAGAGGTGGTCTGATATTGTGATGTACTATATACTTACCATGCATTGGGTAAGTCTTTAGACTCTTTAACTTTTTCCACATTTTGTTATGTTACTAAAACCTTACCTTGTACCAAAATAAAAATAAAAAGTTCCAGTTTTTCCTCATCATCCTGCACTGAATACCACATAATGACAAAGTGAAAACAGAAAAATTTTAAATCTTTGCTAATTTATTAAAAAGTAAAAAGTTAAATATTGCATTGACCTAACCCATTACTCAGTACCTAGCTTAAGGAACTTTGGCAGCTATTACATGGTATGATGGCATGATGTGTCAAGGTTTGCACATCTGGATTTGGGTATTTTCTGCCATTCTTCTCTGTAGACCCTCTCAAGCTCTGTCAGGTTTGATGGGGACTGTCAGTGTACAGACATTTTCAGGTCTTTCCAGAGATATTCAATTGGGTTCAAGTCAGGGCACTGGCTGGGTCCCTGAAGGATATTCACAGAGTTGTCTCTAAGCCACTCCTGTGTTGTCTTGGCTGTGTGCTTAGGGTCATTGTCTTGTTGGAAGTTAAACCGTTAAATCGGACCAGTCTGAGGCTAGAGCACATTAAATCAGGTTTTCATTAAGAATATTGCTGTACTTTGCTCCATTCAGCTTTGCCTCAACTCTGACCAGTCTCCCTGACCCAGCCACTGTCACCGCCATGCTTCTCTGTAGCAATGATATTGGGAAGAGCCTGGTTTCCTTCAAACATAGTACTTAGAATTGTGGTCAAACATTCAATTTTGGTTTCATCAGACCAGTGAATCTTGTTTCTCAAAGTCCTTTAGGTGCTTTCACTGTACTTTGCTCCATTCAGCTTTGTCTCAACTCTGACCAGTCTCCCTGTCCCAGCCACTGTCACGGACATGCTTCACCATAGCAATGGTATTGGGAAGTGCCTGGTTTCCTCCAAGCATGGTGCTTAAAATTGTGGTCAAACATTCAATTTTGGTTTCATCAGACCAGAGAATCTTGTTTCTCGGAGTCCTTTAGTCCGTTAGTCCATTTTTTTTTTACAAACTTTAATGTGTCTTTTACTGAGGAGAGGCTTCTTTCTGGCCACTCAGCCATAAAGCCCAGATTGGTGGATTGCTGCAGCAGAAGTTTCTCCCATATACACATGGGATCTTTGATGCTCGGTCAGAGAGACTATTGGGTTCTTGGTCACCTCTCTTACCAAGGCCCTTTTTTCTCTGATTACTTAGTTTGATGGAACGGTCAGCTTTATGAAAAGTCCTGGTTGTTCAAAACTTCTTCCATTTAAGAACTCTGGCGGCCACTGTGCTCTTGTGTACTTTCAGTACAGCAGAAATATTTGTGTACTGTTCTCCAGATCTGTGCCTTCACAAAATCATGTCTATGGACTCTATAGATAGTTCTTTCCTCTTCATGGCTTGATTTTTGCCCTGATATTCATTGTCAGCTGTAAGGTGTGTTTTTCCAAATCATGTTCAGTCACTGAATTTACTACAGGTGGAATCTAATCAAGGTGCTCAAGAGAAATGGGAAGCCCCCGGAGGTGGTTCAATCCCGGACTGCACTGGTTTTGCTTAGTATTGACACCTGGTTAGTCCAGTATGTCCATAAGGAACCTGGGGATCCACATGCACAGAGGGCGCCACCCACGTTGTGTCCATAAACTTGACACTTCCAATGTGGCCCCTCAATCCCCATTCATGCTCACTCAGGCTACTTAGACTATCACATGCCCTACTTAACGCGTTTCTGAGTCCCTGTGATGGGACTTCTCATCAGGAACAGAGGCAGTAATTTATTAGAGCATATCTGTAATCTAGCCTAGATTGTAAGAGCAGACTGAGGACGCTGCACGTCAACCGTGGAGCCGCTCGGCACTTGTATGGCCCCCAAATGTGAAATAGACCCCCATTCAGACCTCATAGCAGACCCCCAAAGTGAATGACTCACCAATCAGACCTCAGATCAGAGCCCCAATGTGAATAAGACCCTCAATTGAAACCTCAGATCTGATCCCTATATTAATCAAAGCTCAGAGTAAACAAAACAAAAAAAACTTCATAGCACAGCCTGTGAGCCCTGCAGGAGAAGATCAGGAAGCAATGAATACAAAGCAGGCACAGGGAATGCTACATTCACTGCTCCCCAGTCCTCCTATACTAATGAGTGCTAGTATTCGCCCCCATAAGATGCACTGACATTTTTCCCCCACTTTCAGGGGAAAAAAGTGTGTCTTATAGGACAATAAATATGTTACTGGTGGTGACCTCATACGTCGAAGCACATGAGATTTTACATGGGATCTTCAAACAAGAAAGCGGTGGCTGGATCGTCACGCTCAAACAGATGACGTAAATATAATTTTTTTAAATTATTTTTTACTGCTATTCATGGAAAATCAATTTGTTACCACGATACACAAAGAAATTGGAGGCTGATCTGAGGCTAATGTAGGCTGGATTGTCTGATAGGAGGCTGAACTGAGGCTGATGGAGGTTGGGAGTCTGATCTGATCTTTTATCATAGTTTAGTAAACTCTTTTTGCACCCTTCATGTTAAGTCTATTTTTTTTGAACCTCAGATCCCATGACAATACATAAATGAAGGCCCAAACCCCAACACCCCCACAATCAGATGTTCTCTATAGCCTCCAGCTCAGGAACTAGCATTTTGAATGGAACAGGAAGCACTACTCTGATCAATGTGAAGTAGCTGTGCCAGGTTACTGCAGCTTACTGTATCTCCCATTCACTTCAATTGGATATAACTTGCAGTACAGCATGACCACTACATTTTGGCCAGAGGTGTGCTTCCTGCTCCATTCAAGAGTTAGTTCCAGTGCTGGAAGCTGCAGAGAACAACTGATCGGTGAAGATGCGTGGTGTTGAAAAACCAATTAAACTGAATACTAGGGTCACATGACTGATATTTAGTGATGAAATAATAGCATTTAGTTTCTATGTGGCAATTTCTTATAAGACAATGCTGTTATTTCTTTTACATAATGACAATACATAGCATCCTTACCATACTTATCAAATACTCTGTCCCCCATGAGGTTTCCACAAAGTCCGCAAGTCTGATTGGCATATTTGCCATCTAGCTGGAGCTACATATAAAAAGAAAAGACGTTAACTATATATTGATTTCATTATAAAAACAATGCTTTTAAGCTCCCCTCAAGCAGGTTATGTTTTCACTTTCAGTACAAGAATTGCTAAGTCTTTATTGCAAGAACTAAAAGGTAATCTGTCACCCAAATTTTGGATATTATGTACATTAATACATGAGTAGTACAGCTTATTGGGATTTTTTATTTTCCTACTGCTCTTGGTTCTCATGCTGTCAGGACTGTTGTGCTATTCTAACATAATGGAGATGACTCATGTTCTTATGCATGGAAGTTCTGACAATGTATTTCAATTCATCTCTAAGAACTCACAAGGCAGTACAAAAATAAAAAAATAGTCATCGGGAAGTCCGTGTTTAAAAAAAAAATAATAAAAGAAACTCCTCTCACTTAACCCTTTCAGCCCCAGCGCGGGTGGTGTGGGAACATGGAGCCCGCTTGCACGTGCGGCGGGTGTCATGGCCGGCAAGTCTCTGCTGTTTTAAACAGCAGAGACTTGCCCCTACTTACCGCCATCGGCGATCGCCGAGTAAAGACGTTAGATGCCGTGATCACGTAAGACGCCCTGTCAAACTGCAGTTCTTATTTTGGCCACTAGATGGCAGGCCATGATAAGAAATTAGCAAAAGGGATTTAAATGGAGTATTTAAAATCCCTGATTGCTCAAAAAGAAAAAAAGAAAAAACATTATCTAAATTCCAATACGGCAAATTGCGTGACGGAAAAAAGCGTCAAAATGGCTGAATCGCTGTTTTTTGTAGCTTTTTTTTCTTAAAAAAAATAAATGAAAAGCGATCAAAAAGTCACACACCCCAGAATGGTATCAATAAAAAGTTCAGATCGCCCTGCAAAAATTGAGCCCCCATACAGCTCCGTACACATAAATACCAAAAAGTTATAGGGATCAAGATATGACGACAAAAAAAAATTCCAACTTTATAATTATTTTATCACTATCAAAACGCAAGAAAAACTATACATATTAGGTATCGCCGGATTCGTACTGACCAGTAGAATAAAAGTAACTGGTCAGTTTTAATGAACATCGAACGCCGTAAATAAAAAACCTGTAAAACTGTAGCGGAATTGAGTTTTTTTGCAATTTCACCCGATTTGGAATTTTTTTCCTGCTTCCCACTACACCATATGCAATATTAAATGGTGGCGTTGGAAAGTACAACTTGTCCCACAAAAAACAAGCCCTCATACAGCTATGTGAACAGAAAAATAAAAAGTTATGGCTGTATGAAGGCAGGGAGCGCAAAACGAAAACTCAAAACCGAAAAAACCTCTGGGACTGAAAGGGTTAAAAGACCCCTGCCGATGCCTTTCTAATTCTTGATGGGTTCTACTGGTGTCCATTTACTGGTCTCGCCATGACACAAAGGAACTACCTGTTAAGCCGATTGTTGGCTTCAATGTTAATCTTCTTCCATTTCCTGTGGTTCAAGCCAACATCAGGATGCGAAGATCAGGGTAAGACTGGGTAAGTATCAGAATGGCAGTGGTGGGGGATTGGTGAGGTTAACTATGTTTTTTTTATTTCTTTTAAACCATTCTACCTTTATCTTAAAAAAAACCCACTTTATTGATGGAGCAAAAATTAAACTATGACTTGACTATGGGTTTTTTATTTAGTGGTCATAAAAATCACACAGTTTGTTCTAACCAAAAGCTTATGTACCTTTTTGTTTCATTCCCCAGTGGGGATTGTTGTGGCAAGCTACAGCACTAATGTGGCACACCCAGGTGCAGTGTTCATTCACTTTGAGGAAGAATAACCATGGAACCAAAATAACATATACCACCATAGTAGACTATGCAATTAAGGTAACATGTCAGCGGTTTTCTTGGGAAATTATACATCCGTACAGTGAATTGACGTTCCAAAGATAAAATATATATATCTAAATGACCAAAATAGAATACAGTGTACATCATTGTATTTATAGTGCAGGAAATACAAAGAGGACAAGAGAAAAATAGAATAATAAACTTAGTGACAATGATAAGATGCCTATGGAAACATAGACAAACATACAAGGAGGTTAAAGCAAACAGTGGCCCAATAATGAGTTTCTATACAGTACAGTACAGTACGTGCTAGCCCTCATGCCTTAACACATGTGACCATGGCTTCTTCCAGGGTTGTTGAGAGGCAGGGATGGGAATGTCAGTATTTAAAGGGATGAGAGTCACTTTCCCAGCCATGTCCCTCTACCCCAGAATAGGTCACATAGAAATGCATATAGATGCAGTAACCCAATACAGGGGGTTATCTGTAATTTTTTAAAATGTGGTATTATATAATGTAATGTACACCAAGTATGGCCTGATATAGTTGGCAGGGACGGGGTTAATCACCCTGTTCTCAGGAGGGGCACGAGTGGGCTGGTCCTACTTCTTCACTAGAAAGAGAGTGGTTCAATGTATGAGTGTATAGTGGGGGGGGGGGGGTCCCTCTACTTAGTTACCATCTCCAGGAAGGGGCAAGGCAAGGTATTATAGTATTATGCAATTTAATGTACACCGAGTATGGCCTGATGTTGTTGGTAGGGATAGGGTTAATACCCTGTTCTCAGGAGGGGCACGAGTGGGCTGGTCCTACATCTTCTCTAGAAAAAGAGTGGATCAGTGTATAAGAGCAAAGTGTGGGGGGGGAGAAAGAAAGAAAGAAAGAAAGAAAGAAAGAAAGAAAGAAAGAAAGAAAGAAAGAAAGAAAGAAAGAAAGAAAGAAAGAAAGCCTCCTATAGACATCTGAGTTTAAATTCTGATTGCCCTACAGTCACGCCACGACTAATCTGTGGTACCTGACTCCCCACTCTCCCATCCAGCCCATCTCCCTCTACCCCCCAACAACTTGCCCTCCAATAAAAAGAACACTGAAAACAAAAAAACAAAAAAAAAAAAAAGAAAGAAAGAAAGAAAGAAAGAAAGAAAGAAAGAAAGAAAGAAAGAATCCCTCTGCTTAGATACCATATTCAGGAAGGGGCAAAGTCTAGCAACCTGGGTATTGTCTCCTTTCCAAGTCAGTGTAGTTCTTACAGTCAGTGGGTGTGGATCTACTGTGCCAACTAACCAGTTTGGCTTTGGGCTAAACCTACGTAAAGGGCATTGTTCTGGTGATTCCTTGGTATTAACCTTTTAACTCTTGTACAGGTTTCTGGATTTCGCTGTAAATAACCAACCAGACGGCTACCTCCTGGTGTATTCCTGGTGTAGTTTGCTGATGACCCACGGGGGTCAGAGATACTAATACAAAGCACCAAGGACTCAGGGTGAGTACTAGCATAATCCAGGTCACAGATCCAAGGTCGGGGAAGGCAGCAAGGAGGAGAATCGGTAGGCAGACATAGTTTGTACATGGATATCCAGATGAGATCACCTACACCGGTTTCCTCAAAGCTCAGACAAGGAGGTGGATCCACAGCCCAGCTAAATAGGGAGGCTGATCAGCAACTTATCCAACACCTGAACAGGGGGAGAAGAAAGGGATTAACTCATTGTGCTAAAAGGAGTTCACTGAGCACTAGTCCCAGTAAGCACAGGGAGAATAGGACAATGCCTGCACTTGCCCAGCACAGAAGCAGACATGAGCGACTAGCCTAACAGTAGTGTGGAAGTTTTTGAACAGAAAGGTTCAACCATCAGGAACCTGAGTCCTGTGTAGACTGCAGACAAAAAAGCAGGGTATACTGCAGGGAGTACCACTTATCTACACTGAACGTACAGAAAGAAAACTATCTCAAAGGTTAAGCAGCCATATTGGTTGGTGAAGAGATGACTGCATATGAAAGGTAATGCACGTATACTGGCTCCTAGACTACATGTAGCATATTTTGACTAGGCGAGAAGGCGCGAGGCCCCTAGCCATACACAGATTGCAAGTGTCAAAGGCGCGAGGCCCCTAGCCATACACAGATTGCAAGTGTCAAAGATCTACACCCAGTGGGTATTGTAGCACTGCATTTTAGGAGCATATTGCTCTTTAGACAATATTTTACCACTAGCTAGTTAAGATTGATCAACTTTACCAAAGTGAGGAGTTGAATGCCCTAACCAGACATTTGACTATTTCTGTATGCCACGTTTGGAGCCCATGGCAAACTTACTGTAACTCTCCTGCTTATATTATGGTTCTTAAATCTCCCACATTAAAAATGCCTCCTATAGACATCTGAGTTTAAATTCTGATTGCCCTACAGTCACTCCACGACTAATCTGTGGTACCTGACTCCCCACTCTCCCATCCAGCCCATCTCCCTCTACCCCCCAACAACTTGCCCTCCAATAAAAAGAACACTGAAAACAAAAAAACAAAAACAAAAAAAACGAGAGAATATTGCACCACCAGGCTCGAGAGGGATGATTCTGCAGGGGGTATAGAGGACCTCCCTTTCAGACATGTTGGTGGCAGGCGTCTGCTCGATGTAAGCTGCGGCAAGCTGCATACACAATGTTTCCTGGTAATAACGTCATTTGTCCTCCCGTTCCATAAGTGGAAAACATTCCCCCATTTTGCCTTGGTAGCTAGGGTCTAAAAGCATGACTATCCAGTAATCATCATATTGCTTGATGTCAACGCTACACCTGTTACTGCATAAGCAAGCCAGCATACAGGTTGCCCTTCTGGCCAGCATGCCCCTACTGAACCGATTGGGTGTCTTGGCCGGTGCCAACCTCATCATGCTCCTCCACCTTCGACTTCTCCTCCTCCTCTTGCAGTGGCAGCTCCTCATCTTTATCATCCTCCTCCTCCATGGCAGCTTTTGTATGTCCCCAACAGCAAGATGCGTCATTTGTTCTTTTTCCCACGTGGTTCCCTTCTGCATGAGCGCCATTTGTCCCTGCTGACAAACTTTGTGGCCTCTTTGAAGGGCTTCAGCACTCAACAGGCATCTCAGATGAGCTGCCACAGCCTGACCTCAAAACTACACATGCTCTCTGCTGCTGCTGCTTTCTGCTGTATTACCAAATTGTTCACGACTTTCCGCTGCTCGTACAGACGCTCTAGCATGTGCAATGTTGAATTTCAGCGAGTTGGCACATTGAAGATTTAGTGGTGTAGCAGCAGGCCTTTCTGTTGTTGCAAGTTCACCACGTAAGAGTGGCTGAAGTGCCTGTACAGTCTCCTTGGCTTTGCCAGCACCTTGTGCAAGCCAGTGTACTTATTTAGAAAGTGCTGCACCACTAGGTTGATGAGGTGCACCAGGCAAGGAGCATGTGTTATTTCATCCAGGTTCAGGGTGTTCAGGATGTTGCGCCCATTGTCGCTGACCACCTTGCCCAGTTGGAGTCGGCGGAGTGACAGCTAGCAGGATGTTTGCTGCTTGATATACTTGACCAACTGCTCATCGATGTGTCTACTCTCTCGCAGGCCAATCAGCTACAACACATCATGGCAGATTTAATGCCAGCTACAAATCTTCCAGCAAGGCTGAGTGTACACCATTAGCTCTCTAAATGGAGCAGATTCTTGTGTTTATCTTTTCCAGAAGGCTGTTCTGGTATTTTTCCAGGTGCCTCTCTGCTTATTTTCCGTGCTGACGCTGGATCGCCGTCCGGTCCCCATTATAATGAATGAGGCCTTCCTGCAGTACATGTGTCCCCTTCCGGAACAGCTTTCCAGAAAAGATAAATGCCAGTGTGAAACTGGCCTAAATGCTACGTCAGTAACTGCACTACCAGCAACTTGGCCAGGTGGGAGTTAATCTTGCACACAATCAGACTGTGGACTTTCTTTTTTTTTTAACAAACTTTATTGGGTTTTTCATTGTTATACACCCATACAAGCAGTACATTGCAAAATAATTAGACATAGGTTAAATGACAATATAATAAAGAAAAATAAAGGTTTCCAAGTAAGATCAGGGCAACAAAATCTACCTCGCCTCCGCCCATTCACCCCCACCCCATTCCACCCTCTGACCCACCCCCCCACGAGTACTGCAGAAATTTCCCCTAACTTTCTGTCAATGGATGTTGAATCAATCATCTAGTCAGGTGTACAGATGGGGTTTGAAAGACTTTGATAATAACGGACCATTTTTCGTGAAAAAGCTTAAGGTAGTGGCATTTCTGTCTCTTGGCCTCCCATCTGTCCGCCTCAAAATAAATTGAAACATATTTTATGATTTCCCTGAGAGAGGGCAGAGATGGAGTAAGCCAATGTCTTAAGATACACCTTAGTTGTCAACAGGGAAAATCTCTTGACTATCTGCCGTAGAGCGTGGTAGGGTTTTCTTGCCACTTCTAAGGAAAAAGGAATACGCTCCTCTAGGAATGGCAGCGAAGACTGAGAGGACTCCACTGAAAGCCTTTTTTGGGGCTGCAAGGAGGAGGAGCAGGAGGATCACTGTTACCACTGTGCAAGGAACGGTGTTGGACTCTGAAGTCACCTCCATGTCACCTGGCTGCAACTGAGAAGAGTAGTAAGCCATCCAATCCACAATCTCATGCTCTTTCTCCTCTCTATAATGTTGTGCCTTTCCGAAGCCATCAGGGACAACTATGGCTGTGTTTGAAACCCTTCTGTACCCCAGACATTTTTGGGCTTCTCAGATAATGCACAGTACCCTATTTAATTTTGTAGTAATCACATATATATGCTGCTTGTTTTAATATAATTGGCAACTCCCTAAACAAAAAAAAAAGTTTGAAAACTTGTGAAGACTGATGTAAAAGGAAACAGATTTAGCCCTAAATTTGTTCTCACTCCCATATATTTTTGTGTGCTACACTGTCTATTGGAGTAGTAATCATGTCTACAGTATAATCAACAACACAAATAATAATAATAATAATAATAATAATAATAATAATACATTGAAAAACTGAGGATTGAAGAGCTCAACTGTCATTGCCTGGAAGCTAGATGCAACACAAGCCATCAAGAGAGTGAATTGCTGTCTCCTAAAGGGACTGTGTTTGAAGTCTGTACCTTCTCTCTCTGAAAGTTAAGTCAACTTTGCCTTGTTTAAGTTACAAAGTTACAACTGCTTTCTTCTGCCACTCTCGAAAGAGGAGGCATGCATGCCACTCAGGGTCAAAGGGATTGACCTATAAGGTGTTACTCCTTACATTTAGGTCTAAAAGCAGGAATATTTCATTCACTTAATTCATTTTCATTCATATTTCATTTATGTACATGATATTAATTTTTTATCTTTATTATCTTTTTTTTATTTTTCTACCTCAAAACTGCCATCGTTGTACTTCTTGAACATCAAACCGATCGAGGAAGTTACTTGTGTGAACGTTCCAATTTCTTGAATCGTAGTTGTTGATACACTATGGGGTAGCTCGACACTGAGAAAGAAAAACAAAAAATAATTCTTTGTTACTTACTAGATATGTCCACTAATGTTTCATTGAATATTTACATTAAAGATTTAAAGCCCACTTTCACAGATAATTACATGAGACTAAATCCATATATGTATCCACAGCATGTTAAAATGCAAATCATCTGCTGAAATCAAATGTTTAGCCTTTAATTTCTGTTGTGTATCCTAAAATGATATTTTCCAGATGGAAAAAATCTGCCATCTGAACATGCAATTTTTTAAATATAATATACAGCTTCAATACAAACATATGCATCTCAATTGCAATTGTCTTATTATCTATTGTGTATGTTCCCTCCTTCTTGCTAACTTATGGAATGTACGTAACCAACAAGTAAGAGACAGTTGAAAGGAAATATGACTGCAACATAAAGCTACACAGTTTTTTTGCCATTGAGCCACATCTTCCATAACTGCTTTTGACTACATGGATGGAGCCTCCAAGCCCTGCCTCTAAGGGCATCATTTGGAGCAGAATGGGGAATCACGCATGGGGTATTTCTGTAATCATGTTTCATGGCTTGTTGGAGGTTTTGTTTTCTTCCTGAACATAGCCTTTAGGGAAGGACATGTCTATGACCACCTAGTTTAGAGGTTTTTAAATACCTAATAGAAAAGGAACAAAAATTGGGTCCACTAGTGGTCACCTACCCCCTATGGTCGCCTATTTGGTCTGTTTCCTGTAATTTAATGTGTGACTAATCAAAGGGTATTTTCTTGGATTAATTACTGAAATTAAAAAAAAAAAAAAAAAATATATATATATATATATATATATATATATATATATATATATATATAATATATTTTTTTTTTAACCCAATGCCTCTTGATGTATTCTCCTCAGATCTCCTTTGCGTTTTACCTCCTACCACCTGGTTTATGATAATGTCTACAACACCCATTGTGCCTCAAATTAAAAAGTTTATATTGCTCGAGGTATATCTTTATATGCAGCCCTACATATTTGAGTTGCATTGCCAATGAAACAACCATGAAAGAATTTCAATTCATTATTAATCAGAATTTTTAGAAAAACAAATACTTACACTTCTCCTTGGACGAGCACAGTGTCATTCATTAACTGGACTATTATCTCATCAATTTTCAAGGTGACATTGGTATACAACACAAAATTGTTCCCATCTGTTGTGTGTCTTATATGTATGACAAAGTCTTCATAGTTGCTCTTACAGTGGGAAGCAAAAACATAGGTGCAAGTTCCAGGGTAGTAGAAAACCATATCATTGAATGTCTTGTAGTGAAAATTATTCCAGTAACTACAGACCTTATCAAAATTGATACCCAGGGCTGATGGGAAAAATAGGTTCATGGTGAGCTCAACATGCAAAAGTCCACACAAAATAATAAACACTAAAAATTAGTATACCTTGAGTGAGGAGTACCAGATCTGTTGAAGCCTGACCTACACACTTAGCACATAGATGCATAAACTGTAAATACATGGTCAGACTTATTACAGCATGTTGCATGAGAAACAGTGCCATTCTTATCAATGGGTTGTGACTGGTTCAGCCTATTCCATCATACGGAGGTGCAACAACATACGGTGTATGGATTTTGGTGAGGTTTCTACATAGAATAAAAAATTGATGCAGAAAACCCATGTAAAATATACTACAGTGTGCCTGGGGCCTTAAACATCACAAGCTACCGTATCATGGACTGTTGGACTTGTGTCTTTTTCTGCCTGTACAACTATTTATAGCTTCGATTTGAAATAATTCTGATTTATTGTATGTATGGTAAGAGATTTTATCTTTCAAAGAAAATATCCCTGTATCCAGCATGTCTTCGTATTAAAACTGTAAACTTTATTTCATGTAGTTAAAAACATCAAATCTGTTGGCACAGGAACATTATGCAGAATGCCTTTACTAACTCATATGATATTTTAAAGGGAACCTGTGACCACCAAAACGCGCCCTAAACTGCTTGTAGTACCACACAACTGAAGTAATCTGGTTTCTAACAATATATTTGCCTAATTTGTCCGCTGAGCAAGATTGCAGGAAAACAACTTAAAGGCCTCGTCCACATTTCCGTGTCAGTGACACGTCCGTGAAAAAAAGCGTACATCTTTCATCCGTGAAGCTGTCCGTGAAGGATCTGTGGTTGGTCCATGTGTCTGTTTTTACCATCCTTGTGGCATCCGTTCACTGACGTTGCTCAGCTGAAAATTAATTTCCAAAGAATCTTCTATTAGTCATCAGTAAAAGACGGATGCATCACGGACACAACACGGATGTTTGTCAGTGATTTTCACAGATCCATAGACTTCAATGGGCGTGCTTGGTCCGCATCATGGATCAAAGTAGTGCATGTCTCAGTGATTTTTTTACTGACCCACAATCAGTAAAAAAAATACTGAAATGTGAACAGATACATTTAAATCAATGTGTCAGTGAAAAACGGAAATGTAGACGAGGCCTAATTCCGCTCCTCGTTGTATGCAAATGAAGAGCTTAAATTCATGGGGCAGCAACCTTGATACTTGAAGTCAAGCTTACTGTACCCCTTTCCTGTCCATTCACGTTTGATTGATGGACTTGTGGTTTTTTTCTTCATTCACAATTCCCAAGGAGATACCGTGCTTGTGCCAAGTGATCTCATTTTTGACATCTGCATAGTGAGCCCCTCCGTAGTGTACTCATTGCATAGATACCAACTCATGGTTGTGAGCCAATCAAAGTCAATTACACTACATTGGGGCTCACTACGTAGATATGGAATCTCCTGAGTAATACTTCATTAATTTAAAAAAAGAAACAAGGCCATCAATCGTGCGCAGGCAGGTAGGTAAGTTTGACTTCAAGCATCAAGGCTACTGCCCCCTTGACTTTATGCTCAACATTCGCACACAGAGCGGTTGAGGAAAAAGTTGTTTTCCTGCAGTCTTGACAAATTAGCCATATTAGAAACCAGATAACTTCAGCTGTGAGGTACGGAGCTTCCAGAGAATTGGGATTTAAGGAGTAACAACATAGAGATGAGCTGGCATTTTTTTCTACTATTGTGTAAGACATTTTCATACAGTCTACTCTTCATCTAGCTTAGAGATGATCAACCTGAAGCTCTCCATCTGTTGAAAAAACTACAACTCCCAGCATTCCCAGACTACCTACAGCTGTCAGCCTACAACAGGGCATGGTGGGAGTTGTAGTTTTACAACAGCTGAAGACCCGCAGGTTGGCCATGTCTGATCTAGCATCACAAATGAATGTGTACATGTGTGTGTCTGAACAGGATGCTTATACTTTATTATCATGTGGTACGCATATTATGAACCCCTGACAATGCTTTAATTTGAATTTTTTTTTGTTTTATTATTACTGACCACTTATATACCACAGCAATGTATTGTATGTGTTAAAATTATGATATCCATATATTATGGTCAGTTATGGTTTGGTTTTCTTTTGTTATGACTACTATTGCAATGGATTATAATATGAATATAATATGTTACTTACATATAATATTACGGCTCTTTGCAGCTAAAAACCTTGAATTTTCAGCTACAGATTTTAAGTCCAAAAATCCTGTGTAAACACAAGAGACATTTCAATAAAAGTAATAAACAGAGGTATGGTATCCTCAGTTGCCACTAGATGAGGCTGTTGTATATATATATATATTATATATATATATATATATACACTCACCGGCCACTTTATTAGGTACACCTGTCCAACTGCTCGTTAACACTTAATTTCTAATCAGCCAATCACATGGCGGCAACTCAGTGCATTTAGGCATGTAGACATGGTCAAGTCAATCTCCTGCAGTTCAAACCGAGCATCAGTATGGGGGAAGAAAGGTGATTTGAGTGCCTTTGAACGTGGCATGGTTTGTTGGTGCCAGAAGGGCTGGTCTGAGTATTTCAGAAACTGCTGATCTACTGGGATTTTCACGCACAACCATCTCTAGGGTTTACAGAGAATGGTCCGAAAAAGAAAAAACATCCAGTGAGCGGCAGTTCTGTGGGCGGAAATGCCTTGTTGATGCCAGAGGTCAGAGGAGAATGGGCAGACTGGTTCGAGCTGATAGAAAGGCAACAGTGACTCAAATTGCCACCCGTTACAACCAAGGTAGGCAGAAGAGCATCTCTGAACGCACAGTACGTCGAACTTTGAGGCAGATGGGCTATAGCAGCAGAAGACCACAACGGGTGCCACTCCTTTCAGCTAAGAACAGGAAACTGAGGCTACAATTTGCACAAGCTCATCGAATTGGACAGTAGAAGATTGGAAAAACGTTGCCTGGTCTGATGAGTCTCGATTTCTGCTGCGACATTCGGATGGTAGGGTCAGAATTTGGCGTCAACAACATGAAAGCATGGATCCATCCTGCCTTGTATCAACTGTTCAAGCTGGTGGTGGTGGTGTCATGGTGTGGGGAATATTTTCTTGGCACTCTTTGGGCCCCTTGGTACCAATTGAGCATCGTTGCAACGCCACAGCCTACCTGAGTATTTTTGCTGACCATGTCCATCCCTTTATGACCACAATGTACCCAACATCTGATGGCTTACTTTCAGCAGGATAATGCGCCATGTCATAAAGCTGGAATCATCTCAGACTGGTTTCTTGAACATGACAATGAGTTCACTGTACTCAAATGGCCTCCACAGTCACCAGATCTCAATCCAATAGAGCATCTTTGGGATGTGGTGGAACGGGAGATTCGCATCATGGATGTGCAGCCGACAAATCTGCGGCAACTGTGTGATGCCATCATGTCAATATGGACCAAAATCTCTGAGGAATGCTTCCAGCACCTTGTTGAATCTATGCCACGAAGAATTGAGGCAGTTCTGAAGGCAAAAGGGGGTCCAACCCGTTACTAGCATGGTGTACCTAATAAAGTGGCCGGTGAGTGTATATATATATATATATAGAGAGAGAGAGGAACGAAAACAGATGCAAGAATGCTAACACTTTTTATCAGCCTGGACCCGGATTCTTGCAGACACTGGCCACAACATGAACAGAAGCAAATCAGAGAAAAGGAGGTGTAGAGAAAGCACAGTAGAGATAACATGTCTAAAAGGACTATACAGCATTTGTGTTCATGTGTTGCCTTCGGTGCCTGACCATACCAAATAACACTTTGGCATCTGTTCAAAAAAGGTGCAGAAGAGTTTGCCTGTTTTTAGGGGACCGCCCTCTGGTTGCATTGTATTCTCTAAAATATGCACCCAACATCAGCTAGTGAAATGCAGAGAAAGGAAGACTACTCAAAAAAGACTATTTGGCATATTAACTACCTGTATAGCCATGAAACCTGTAACATCTGGGGAAAGTGCATATCATGAACATCTGTCAGTCCACTGCATGCTAAAGACCTGTTCTGATCTGTTTGTATTTTAATTCTTTAGTAAAGAATTGTTCTTCTACACAACTGTCTCCTATTGCTTCAAAACTGCAACATCAGAAGAGGAAGCTTGGTAAACTGACATCGCAGAGGCTACCTGTGGATCCCGAGTGATGTGCTTTGTGTTTTTCAGTGCTTTTCTGTTTTCTTCAAACTAGCTAGATATCTGTCTTTGTGATTTAACCGCTATGGGCCCTGCTGTTGGGAGACTAACAATTCCTTGTCTGGGCTGTCTCCAACGTCTTCTTCTATGTTTTTTGGAGGTATAGTGCCCTTGGTAGAGTTATGTTCATTTCCATTTTATACCTAGTTGTCTGCCTTCTATGTATGAGGCCCTATTTTTGGTTGACCCTGAACCCTACTTTACACTTTTAACATCATGAGTGATTGTATGATATTACCTTTCCTGATTGCCTTTTTCATTACACTCACATGACAATCAGTGTAATGTTGTATACAATGTTTTCCTTTTTTCTGCTTTGTAACCTTTCCTCCCTTTCCTGTCTTCCTTAGTCCTCTTTTACCTTATATGCCTTTTGACTTTTCAGATATGGCATGGATTTTCCTGATGTGCTCTACACTTTTTCATGACTATAATGACAATATACTCTTTTAAAATCCAAAGGTTGAAAGCACCAACCAAACAAAATCAAATCTGCCATCTACTATGTAAATAGTAGGTGGGTATTGCACTGTTACAAGAAACACATTTCAAAGCAGGTCACATTTCCAATTTAACTCATACTGTATATAATCCAATGGTATCACAGGACCCCCCTCTTCCTAACTCTAAAGGCATCTCCATTGTCATACACAAAAACATTCCTTTGTTAATAGATTCAACCCTCATCGATACTGAAGGGAGATATCTCTCTGCAAAGGGGATTATTGGCACACAATTATATACCTTTGGGGATATATGCCCCAAATGCACTTGCACTCTATCATGATTTTGCAGAGAGGGTTGTGGTCCTGTGTGAGGACCAGAATTTAGCTCTTAATCCTCAACTGGACACCTCCATTGGCACCTCTTCCCTCTCATACCCAGCACGCCAACAAGTTAAATAATCTGTAGCTGATTTGGGTCTTACAGATGGCTTGCAGACCCTATATCCCTCAAATAAAGATTATACTTTCTATTCTGTAGCTTTCCCCTCATACTAGCAGTTAGATTACCTTTCTATAACTCCTTTAATTGCTGTTGCGATGTAAACGCACCTCCATCGGTAATCTGTAATTATTGGTTCAAACACCTGTATTTTTGGAGTTTAGACATAAATATTTCTAAACCTATATGTAACTGCAGGTTAAATTAAGCCCTTTTGGACAACCCAGAACATGTTAAATGCACTGGGAGAATATTTCTAGCATACTGATGTACCGTCTTCAGTATGCTAGAAATATTCTAGCATACTGATGTACCGTCTTCAGGCTTGGTCTGAGAAGCTCATAAAGCTGGCATACAGGGCAACTTAAAGGGAGTCTGTCACCTCATTTTCACCTATATAAAATAACAGCATGGCCCCAAAGAAGACTGCACACACATCCCAGACATACCTGTGTGCACTGTGTGTCTTTATTCCATGTTCAGAAAAATCACTTTTATTCTGCTGGAAAACAGCTCCCAAGTGCCCAACTGAAAGTGAAAGTAAAAACAGCTTTCTCTTGCAGCTCAATTGTTCTTCTGATATACTGGATATAATGTTGTGATTTTGATATCATTTGAAATCTAGGAATGCCAGCTTTCAAAGAATCCCAAGATATGCTACCAATCCCAAGATATGAGCAGCTAAAGCAGCCCCTCCCCCTACCTCTTCAGTCTGGTTTGCTTTGGGCACTTGCAGCAGCAGAGCTGGACACTGGAGCTGTTTTCCTGCAGAATAAAAGTGCTCCCTTTAATACCTCTTAGTTCATATTTGAAAAAGAAATGTAAAAAAGCAGTATTAGATTTACAAAAGCAGATCCAAGTATTGGAAATGCTACACAGAAAACACCTCTACCCTGATGTCCTGGGTCACTTAGACCATTTGAGATCAGAGCTTAGAAATATGTTGAAGTCTGTACTGCTAAACATTACCTAAATTTATGTTGTCACAAATAAAAAAAAAGGAAATCCCAGTCATACATACATTCTATTAAAATGCCTACTTTCAGCCCTTATTGACCACAGAACATATTGCAGCCCGTTACAGAGAATTCTATCTGGCTCTTTACAATCTCCAAAACCCCTCTGGCCAACAAGCCATGGCAGACAGGATACGAGGTATTGACTCATGGTTAAACACTTTTCATCTATCTTCTATCACTGCAGACCAAGCGATTGCCTAACTGTACCCATTTATCTTGTATAAGAACCCAGGTCCAGGTGGCTTTACCCTTTTTAATTATCGGACATTCCAATCTCTAATTCTTCCTAAGTTTCTGGGAGTATGAAACATTGCATTGCAGGGTGCTCGCCTCCCCACTCAGATGCTTTCAGCCATAATCACCATTATACCAAAAGAGGTATAGAACCCTTCCTCCTATGCCAGATACAGGTTCATCTTTAGACAAACCCATAGTTTTTTGTGATCTGGAATCCCTAGATTAATAACTGATCTTTTTGAACTCTTGAGTTCCTTCCTTAGCTAAATATTCTGTGGAAACCATGACCACTGGCCACTGTATCTGATATTGCTCCCATCTCATTCACCCCCTTTTCCTCCCATCCTCTTTTACCCTCCCCCACCCTACATTTCTCATTTTATTACAGTTTTTATTTGTTTTTTTTTGTACTGAATATAACTTGTAAAATCTGTGGCAGTTGTCATTGGTCCTTTCTAGAGATGAGCGAGCACTAAAATGCTCGGGTGCTCGTTATTCAAGTCGAACTTTTCCCGATGCTCGGGTGCTCGTTTCGAGTAACGAACCCCATTGAAGTCAATGGGAGACTCGAGCATTTTTTGCAGGGGACCAAGGCTCTGCCTAGGGAAGGCTGGGTGAAAACCTGGAAACCTCAGAAAATGATGGAAACACCACGGAAATGGACAGGAAACAGCAGGGGCAGCATGCATGGATGCCTCTGAGGCTGCTTAATCCCACCATTTCCCCTAAATTCTCAGGCAACAGCCTGGTGGTTATCCTCATAGCAATTGTGCTCACCCAGACCAAGAAAGGCGATGCAAATACCCATCACATGTTAGGGAAGCACCCAACTAGGTGCAACGAAGGTCCATCACCGCCTGCAGGTGACACCACTGCTCATGCTGGCACTGCAGCTAAAATCAAGTTTAGTATCTGTTCTTATCAGTTGCTGTGGCTGTTGGATGTATAGTGGTGAGCATAGCTGCTTCCCAAGCATCTAAAAAATAAATCAGTACAATATCTAATACGTCCCCCTACCCGGGTAAATTGTTTGGAGAGAGGGCCTGTAGGTGGGGGGGAAGGAGGTTTCGCTGGAAGAGCCAGGGGAGTGCCCCCTGGGCTAGCGTGTGTGGTGGTGACAACAGCCGGAATGGATTTTGAAAAACTGTTGCATCAACCGGTGCGGTATCGATTCTTCTCAGTTTAATACCGTATACGTCCCCTATCTTGGGACCTTATATTTTATGGATTTTTCGACCACGGAAAATGGAAAAAGAGCTTGCTCTGGCCAGGGGAGTGTCTTTCCCACTGCAGCTAAGGGGAAGTGTCCATGCTCTGCCTATCACAGGTCAGGAGGGAAATAAAAGAAGAACCAAACAAAAATCTGTACAATATCTAAGACGTCCCCTATCCGGGTAAATTGTTTGTAGAGAGGGCCTGTAGGTGGGGGGCAGGCTGGGGGGAAGGAGGTTTCGCTGGAAGAGCCAGAGGAGTGCCCCCTGGGCTAGCGTGTGTGGTGGTGACAACAGCCGGGTGTAGTTAGAATGACGACGCAGGACCCCAACTTAAAAATTTAGCATCATCCAGTACAATTGTCAATTATGAGCTACATCAAGTGTGGTATGTCTTCTATGTATACTACTCAGTTTAATACCGTATATGGCAGCTATCCGGAAAAATAGTTTGTAGAGAGAGAGAGAAAGATAGGACAAAGAAGTAAATTGTTTGGAGAGAGGGCCTGTAGGTGGGGGGCAGGCTGGGGGGAAGGAGGTTTCGCTGGAAGAGTCAGAGGAGTGCCCCCTGGGCTAGCATGTGTGGTGGTGACAACAGCCGGGTATAGTTAGAATGACGACGCAGGACCCCAACTTAAAAATTTAGCATCAACAGGTACAATTGTCAATTATGAGCTACATCAAGTGTGGTATGTCTTCTATGTATACTACTCAGTTTAATACCGTATATGGCAGCTATCCGGAAAAATAGTTTGTAGAGAGAGAGAGGAAAGATAGGACAAAGAAGTAAATTGTTTGGAGAGAGGGCCTGTAGGTGGGGTGGCAGGCTGGGGGGAAGGAGGTTTCGCTGGAAGAGCCAGAGGAGTGCCCCCTGGGCTAGCGTGTGTGGTGGTGATAACAGCCGGATGTAGTTAGAATGACGACGCAGGACCCCAACTTAAAAATTTAGCATCAACCGGTACAATTGTCAATTATGAGCTACATCAAGTGTGGCATGACTTTTAAATGGATATTGCATGTGGTCACGTACTCCCTGGAACCCCATAGTCACCCCTTCCCTGATGTGCTAGCCCAGAACATTCTCTGCCCTAATTCGCAAGACCTTTTGCTGTTTCCGTGTGCTGACAGTGGGGATTTACCAGTGTTGTCTGAGGAGGTGGTGGACAATGGCGAGACACAGGTGTCGGGGGGTGAGGTAGTTGTATGGGAAGCAAGTTACAGTGGGGACTCCTTGGGGGGGAATTTCTCAGGATGGGACAGATTCAACTTGGGTGGATCAGGCACAGGAACAGATGAATTTTTTGGGGGGTTTATTTAACTTTTATTTAGCAAAAATAACCACAGAGATATTTATTCGTTATCTTCTCTGCGCAGTCTGGCTTAGGGATTCGTCACTTTGATGGCGAGCTGTGCCGCTCTCTCCACAATGGTCTGTAGGTTCTTAGATGGAGACTTTGTCGGCGATTTCAGTACAGAAGGACTTGTTGCTCATCAACAGAACCTCGACCTCCTTGACATTGTGGACAAGGAATTTGCGGGTGGACCAGGAATTTGCGGAACCTTGTGGGCAGCATGTGTTTGGTCTTCTACTTGCTACCGTATCCAATGTTGGGCAATATAGATACGCAAGTAATATTTTTTTTCACACCTATCCCAAAAATAAAAATGTATGCAGTTTGCGCAAATAAAACTGGAAACTGGAACTGGAGAGAGGGCCTGTAGGTGGGGTGGCAGGCTGGGGGGAAGGAGGTTGAGCTGGAAAAGCCAGGGGAGTGCCCCCTGGGCTAGCGTGTGTGGTGGTGACAACAGCCGGATGTAGTTAGAATGACGACGCAGGACCCCAACTTAAAAATTTAGCATCAACCGGTACAATTGTCAATTATGAGCTAGATCAAGTGTGGCATGACTTTTAAATGGATATTGCATGTGGTCACGTACTCCCTGGAACCCCATAGTCACCCCTTCCCTGATGTGCTAGCCCAGAACATTCTCTGCCCTAATTCGCAAGACCTTTTGCTGTTTCCGTGTGCTGACAGTGGGGATTTACCAGTGTTGTCTGAGGAGGTGGTGGACAATGGCGAGACACAGGTGTCGGGGGGTGAGGTAGTTGTATGGGAAGCAAGTTACAGTGGGGACTCCTTGGGGGGAATTTCTCAGGATGGGACAGATTCAACTTGGGTGGATCAGGCACAGGAACAGATGAATTTTTTGGGGGGTTTATTTAACTTTTATTTAGCAAAAATAACCACAGAGATATTTATTCGTTATCTTCTCTGCGCAGTCTGGCTTAGGGGTTCGTCACTTTGATGGCGAGCTGTGCCGCTCTCTCCACAATGGTCTGTAGGTTCTTAGATGGAGACTTTGTCGGCGATTTCAGTACAGAAGGACTTGTTGCTCATCAACAGAACCTCGACCTCCTTGACATTGTGGACAAGGAATTTGCGGGTGGACCAGGAATTTGCGGAACCCTGTGGGCAGCATGTGTTTGGTCTTCTACTTGCTACCGTATCCAATGTTGGGCAATATAGATTCGCAAGTAATATTATTTTTCACACCTATCCCAAAAATAAAAATGTATGCAGTTTGCGCAAATAAAACTGGAAACTGGAACTGGAGAGAGGGCCTGTAGGTGGACCTCCGGAAAAATTGTTTGGACAGAGGGCCTGTAGGTGGACCTCCGGAAAAATTGTTTGGACAGAGGGCCTGTAGGTGGAACTCCGGAAAAATTGTTTGGAGAGAGGGCCTGTAGGTGGACCTCCGGAAAAATTGTTTGAAGAGAGGGCCTGTAGGTGGACCTCCGGAAAAATTGTTTGGAGAGAGGGCCTGTAGGTGGACCTCCGGAAAAATTGTTTGAAGAGAGGGCCTGTAGGTGGACCTCCGGAAAAATTTTTGGAGAGAGGGCCTGTAGGTGGACCTCAGGAAAAATTGTTTGAATAGAGGGCCTGTAGGGGGCCCTCCTGAAAAATTGTGCTAAAAGAGTGCCAGTTGGACCTCTAAAAAATGGCGTTTTTTGGGTCAGCGTTAGGCAAAGACGATATGTAGAGGAGGAGGAGTAGAGGAGGAGTAGGAGGAGGAGTAGAGAAGAGGAATCGGATACATAAGTTATTTAAATCTTTAGCTGCTTTCCCCCGGAGGAGATTTGAATTCCGGTGAAATCCAGGCTTTGTTCATTTTAATAAGCGTCAGCCTGTCAGCGCTGTCAGTTGACAGGCGTGTACGCTTATCGGTGATGACGCCACCAGCTGCACTGAATACCCGCTCTGACAGCACGCTAGCGGCAGGGCAGGCCAGCACCTCCAAAGCGTACAGCGCCAGTTCAGGCCACGTGTCCAGCTTTGAAACCCAGTAGTTGTATGGAGCAGAGTGATCGCTACGGACGTTGGTATGGTCAGCTAGGTACTCCCTCACCATCTTTCTGTACAGCTCCCCCCTACTCTGCCTAGACTGGGGACAGGTGACAGTGTCTTGCTGGGGTGACATAAAACTGGCAAAGGCCTTGGAGAGCGTTCCCCTGCCAGTGCTGGACAAGCTGCCTGCTCGCCTCCTCTCCCCCGCTACTTGGCCCACAGAACCATGCCCTCTGCCGCTAGCGGCGTCAGATGGGAAGAATTGTTTCAGCTTGTGCACCAGGGCCTGTTGATATCTATTCACTCTCATACTCCTTTCCTCTGCAGGGATGAGAGTGGAAAGGTTCTGCTTGTACCGTGGGTCCAGGAGAGTGAACACCCAGTAATCGGTGTTTGAAAAAATTCTTCTAACGCGAGGGTCACGGGAAAGGCAGCCTAACATGAAGTCTGCCATGTGCGCCAGAGTCCCAACACGTAAGAATTCCCTCTCCTCACTGGCCTGACTCTCCATTTCCTCCTCCTCCTCCTCCAAGTCCTCCTCTTCAGCCCATACACGCTCAAGAGTTAAGGACTGAGCACTGGTACCCTCTACTGTCTCGCCGACATTCTCCTCCTCTTCCTCCTCATCCTCATCCCCCTCCTCCGATACGTGCTGAGAAACAGAACGGAGGGTGCTCTGGCTATCAAGCGACGTATCTTCCTCCACCGTCTCTTGTGACAAGCGCAAAGCATCCGACTTGATGCTGAGCAGTGAGTTTTTCAACAGGCAAAGCAGCGGGATGGTGAGGCTGATAATGGCGGCATCGCCGCTGACCATCTGTGTTGACTCCTCAAAGTTGCTCAACACCTGGCAGATATCAGACATCCACGTCCACTCCTCATTGTAGACTTGAGGAATCTGAGAGACCTGACTACCAGTTCTGGTGGAAGATGACATCTGGCAGTCTACAATCGCTCTGCGCTGCTGGTAAACTCTGGATAACATGTTTAATGTGGAATTCCATCTCGTGGGCACGTCGCACAACAGTCGGTGAGCGGGCAGTTGTAGGCGGCGCTGCGCTGCCCTGAGAGTGGCAGCATCTGTGTTCGACTTGCGGAAATGCGCACAGATGCGGCGCACCTTGGTGAGCAAATCAGACAGATTGGGGTATGTCTTGAGGAACCGCTGAACTATTAGATTGAACACGTGGGCCAGGCATGGCACATGTGTCAGTCTGCCGAGTTGCAGAGCCGCCACCAGGTTACGCCCGTTGTCACACACAACCATGCCTGGCTTGAGGTTCAGCGGTGCCAGCCACAGATCGGTCTGCGCCGTGATGCCCTGTAACAGCTCTTGGGCGGTGTGCCTTTTGTCACCTAAGCTCAGCAGTTTGAGCACCGCCTGCTGGCGCTTACCCACGGCACTGCTGCTGCGCCTAGAGCTACCGACTGAAGGCGCCGTGCCCACGGATGGTAATTCGGTGGAGGAGGAGGGGTCGGAGGAGGAGGAGGCATAGTATGTCTGAGAGACCGTGACCGAGGTAGGCCCCGCAATCCTCGGTGTGGGCAGTACATGAGCGGCCCCAGGGTCATTCTCGGTCCCAGCCTCCACCAAGTTAACCCAATGTGCCGTCAGTGAGATATAGTGTCCCTGCCCGGCAGCACTTGTCCACGTGTCCGTGGTTAGGTGGACCTTCTCAGAAACAGCGTTGGTCAGGGCACGGATGATGTTCTCCGACACGTGCTGGTGTAGGGCTGGGACGGCACATCGGGAAAAATAGTGGCGGCTGGGGACGGAATACCGAGGGGCAGCCACCGCCATGAGATTGCGAAAGGCCTCGGTCTCTACCAGCCTATAGGGCAGCATCTCCAGGCTAAGCAATTTGGAGATGTGGACGTTGAGGGCTTGGGCATGTGGGTGGGTGGAACTGTATTTCCTCTTGCGCTCCAGCGTCTGCTGTAAAGACAGCTGAACGCTGCGCTGGGACACGTTGGTGGACACTGTGGAGGATCGTTGAGGCGAAGGTGTGGTTTTCCGGCGGGAGGCGCTCGTGCCGGGGTCCTGGGCAGGGGGTTGACTAGCAGAGGCAGCGAGTGACGCAGGGGGTTGACTAGCAGAGGCAGCGAGTGACACAGGGGAAGGAGCAGTGGTGTGACCCGCAGGAGGTGGTGAACGGCCTTGGTTCCATTGAGTGGGGTGTTTAGCACTCATATGCCTGCGCATGCTGGTGGTGGTTAGGCTAGTAGTGGTGGCACCCCTGCTGATCCTGGTGTGGCACAGGTTGCACACCACAGTCCGTCGGTCATCCTCACTTTCTTTAAAGAACCTCCAGACTTGCGAACATCTAGGCCTCGCCACGGGAGCTTCACTACGTGAAACAGTTGCTGCTGATGCACCAGCTCTGGCCCTGCTTCTCCCTCTGGCCACACCACTGCCTCTTACAACCTGTTCTGGTGCAGCACTCGCCTCCGCCTCAGAAGCACTGTCTTCACTCGGCATATCAACCCAGCTCGGGTCAGTCACCTCGTCATCCTCCGATTCCTCAGTCTGCTCCCCCCTCGGAATTCCTCCCCTTACAACAACTTCACCACTGTCTGACAACCGTGTCTCCTCATCGTCCGACACCTCTTTACAAACTTCTTCCACTAACTCAACATTGTCATTATCATCATCATCACCCACAGACTGCGACAGTTGGAACACTTGGGCATCGGGAAAGAGGTCAGCAGCAACCTGAGAAGTGGTTTGTGACTCTGGGAAGGGTCCAGAAAACAGTTCCTGAGAGTATGCCGGATCGCATTCCAAATTTTCCTGGGAGGGGGCAGACTGGGGGGAAGGAGGTTGAGGTGGAGGAGCCAGAGGAGTGCTCCCTTGGGTAACGTGGGTGGACTGCGTGGAAGACTGACTGGCGGACAAATTACTTGAAGCATTATCCGCAATCCACGAGATCAGCTGTTCGCACTGTTGTGGTTTCAACAGTCCTCTACCACGTGTCCCTGTAAGTTGAGACATGAAGCTAGGGAGTGTAGCTCTGCGGCGTTCCACAGCTCCCTCATCAGCAGGTACTGTCTCACCCTGCCCAGGACCACGGCCTCTGCCCCCAGCAGTAATTGACTGCCCACGCCCACGCCCTCGTCCTCGTCCTCGAACCTTAGCCCTGGGGTTCCACATTTTCTGTATATAATTGTATTCTATAAAAAAATAAAATAAATGGGCCTGGTGTACTGAAACCCACAAACTTGTTCAGTCTGGTTTAATTTTGTGACGTACAGAAAGTGTCACCTGGACAGTATATACGGTTTGGAGTGAGTATGCTGAACTGTGACACACAGAAAGGTTACACGCAGCTGTGTGAAATGGATTTGTATCACTCAGCTAAAACAACAAGAAAAAATAATTTTTTTTCTATATTTTTTTTAATATTTTTTGTTTTGTTTTGTTTTTTTGGGAACGTGACGTGCAGAAACTATCGTACAGCTGACTGACACCCTAATGACGGTGGCTATTTAGACTGCTGCGACCCAGACAAATGTCGCACAGAGATTTTTAGGATCAAGCTATATATACGTGACAGGTAGCAAGTGACTTGGTTGTATTTTGTGACGTACAGAAAGTGTCACCTGGACAGTATATACGGTTTGGAGTGAGTATGCTGAACTGTGACACACAGAAAGGTTACACGCAGCTGTGTGAAATGGATTTGTATCACTCAGCTAAAACAACAAAAAAAATAATTTTTTTTCTATATTTTTTTTAAATATTTTTTTGTTTTGTTTTGTTTTTTTGGGAACGTGACGTGCAGAAACTATCGTACAGCTGACTGACACCCTAATGACGGTGGCTATTTAGACTGCTGCGACCCAGACAAATGTCGCACAGAGATTTTTAGGATCAAGCTATATATACGTGACAGGTAGCAGGTGACTTGGTTGTATTTTGTGACGTACAGAAAGTGTCACCTGGACAGTATATACGGTTTGGAGTGAGTATGCTGAACTGTGTCACACAGAAAGGTTACACGCAGCTGTGTGAAATGGATTTGTATCACTCAGCTAAAACAACAAAAAAAATAATTTTTTTTCTATATTTTTTTAAATATTTTTTTGTTTTGTTTTGTTTTTTTGGGAACGTGACGTGCAGAAACTATCGTACAGCTGACTGACACCCTAATGACGGTGGCTATTTAGACTGCTGCGACCCAGACAAATGTCGCACAGAGATTTTTAGGATCAAGCTATATATACGTGACAGGTAGCAAGTGACTTGGTTGTATTTTGTGACGTACAGAAAGTGTCACCTGGACAGTATATACGGTTTGGAGTGAGTATGCTGAACTGTGTCACACAGAAAGGTTACACGCAGCTGTGTGAAATGGATTTGTATCACTCAGCTAAAACAACAAAAAAAATAATTTTTTTTCTATATTTTTTTAAATATTTTTTTGTTTTGTTTTGTTTTTTTGGGAACGTGACGTGCAGAAACTATCGTACAGCTGACTGACACCCTAATGACGGTGGCTATTTAGACTGCTGCGACCCAGACAAATGTCGCACAGAGATTTTTAGGATCAAGCTATATATACGTGACAGGTAGCAGGTGACTTGGTTGTATTTTGTGACGTACAGAAAGTGTCACCTGGACAGTATATACAGTTTGGAGTGAGTATGCTGAACTGTGTCACACAGAAAGGTTACACGCAGCTGTGTGAAATGGATTTGTATCACTCAGCTAAAACAACAAAAAAAATATTTTTTTTCTATTTTTTTTTAATATTTTTTTCTTTTAGTTTTGTTTTTTTGGGAACGTGACGTGCAGAAACTATCGTACAGCTGACTGACACCCTAATGACGGTGGCTATTTAGACTGCTGCGACCCAGACAAATGTCGCACAGAGATTTTTAGGATCAAGCTATATATACGTGACAGGTAGCAGGTGACTTGGTTGTATTTTGTGACGTACAGAAAGTGTCACCTGGACAGTATATACGGTTTGGAGTGAGTATGCTGAACTGTGTCACACAGAAAGGTTACACGCAGCTGTGTGAAATGGATTTGTATCACTCAGCTAAAACAACAAAAAACTAATTTTTTTTCTATATTTTTTTGTATTTTTGTTTTTTTGGGAACGTGACGTGCAGAAACTATCGTAGAGCTAACTGACACCCTACTGACGGTAGCTATTTAGACTGCGACCCAGACAAATGTCGCACAGAGATTTTTGGGATGAAGCCATACACGTGACAGGCAGCAAATGACTTGGTTGTATTCGGTGACATACAGAAAGTGTCACCTGGACAGAAAATAGTGAGTGTACTGAACTGTGACACACAGAATGGTTCGACACTGCTGTGTGCAATGGATTTGTATCACTGAGATATAACATAAAAAAATAAAAGGGGGTTATACATGGCGATAGCTGCACTACTAGTGCCAGCCAGCCAAGTGACAAAAAAAAAAAATGTCTTCTAGCCCTTAGAAGGGCTGTTGGGTTCTTTGTGGGTGATCCCTGCCTAACAGACAACTAAATGCAGGCCCTAACACTGTCCCTGAAAGGCAGCAGCTCTATCCCTAACGACATCCAGACGGCATCTGAGCCGAGCACCGCGGCCAGTCGGTAGTATATTCCAGGGTCACCTGATCAGGCCAGCCAACCCCTGCTATCGACATGTAAGGGCCCCACGTGATGCTGGGTGGTACGCAGAGTCTCCTGGCTTGTGATTGGCTGTGTTTTTAGGCGCCAAAAAAGCACGATGCGGAAGTTGCCATTTCCTCGAGCATGGCGAGATACTCGTCCGAGCATCGAGCAGTTACGAGTACCCTAATGCTCGAACGAGCACCAAGCTCGGACGAGCATGCTCGCTCATCTCTAGTCCTTTCTAAATCTCCATTGTATTCCTGTATTGCTGTGCCATCAATAAACTATTTGGGTCATTTACTAACATCAGCTTTTTAGACACCGGTCTTAATAACCTTGAGCCGGCCTCTACATAACTCATTTATGTAGATCATTTTCTATGCCAAAAACTGGCATAGAAAATGATAAAAGAGACAGGCCTTCTGGCCTACCCTATTCCCCACTGACGCCACGCCCCCTTTTCTAGAACTGGTGTACATCACGTGGAAGGGAAAGAAGTTGCAGATTTTGCTGCAAATTACCTTTGCAACAAAATCTGGTCAAATATATGCCAAAACTTGGTGGACTTTTGGTCATAAATGACCCCTTATGTTTTAAAAACAATCCTATGGTTCATTGCACTGGCTTCACTTCCAGTACAAGAACAACTGGAACATCTCTCTCAGTCATTACACATCCATCCACTACTACCCTCTCCTCCTGCGAAGTCGAGGAAGACCACTAGATGTATGAGCATCACGCAGGTGCACTACTAGGAAATCAATATCCCTGTATTAAGCCGAAGTGCGTTATGCAGAGCTCAATGAGCTTTGTCCATCCTGCAGCCTGTCCAAGTGTAGTGATGATAGCTTGTCATTTCACCAGAAGGGGAGAAAACCCGTCCTCCAGGTCATGTGGTTAGAATGCAAATTCAGGACACAGTTCAATTTCATTAAAGAAGGTTCATTGACAAAATTAGGTTTAGGGAATATTTATGTAAAAGGGCTATCAAAGTCTGATCTGGAAAACTCTGTTATGTGTCAAACTCCTTGGTTGACTTTATGGAATGCTGACATTGCAGATCTTCCAACAACACTGCAAACATTGTTTTCACATCTAATTTCTGCTGCCAAATGGAGTATTGACGGAATGCAATATGGAATGCCTCTTACAGACTTCTGTGATGCATGCCATCATAGAATTCTGTTATGGTCCGTGGTAAAGGAATCCATTATGGAATTTTTAAATAATACGAACCCGAACACTGAACTTGCAAATCGCAAGTTCACTCAACATAAGCCACAACCTATTTTTTCCAATTGTTTTTTGTTAAATTTTTTTTTGTCCCTTTGAGTCCCTTCAGATAGAAGCCCTCATGGTTCATGTGTAGCTTTTATCACTGACTTCCTGAGAGCTTGTAAACACTTATTTAAACTAAATTATTTTCAGATTAATAATAATTGAGCTATAATGAGTACTTCAGAGGTGCCTGGAATTCAGAAATAAGGCTTCTATCTGATGAGACTAACTGTAAATAGAAAGCCTGTACATTTGTATGGAGAAAAGGGCTGATTTTTTTTATTGAAGACTAGAAATGAGAAAACCAGACAAGATTCATTCGAAATTCGCCAACTTTTTTTTTTTTAAAGAGAGAGAATACATATAGTTGTCTAAATGGTACTTTTGCACATTATGGAGAGCCAATGGTACACCATGAAGGCAGTATTGTAGGCCAGATGATGTTCCTACTAAGTTAAGTACATGCACACAGTGGTATGCTTAGTAGGTGTGCACAATTTTGTAGACCAGGTGATGCCCCTAAACCTATCTCACGTGTATATATTTTACCTAGGAGTCCAGAGGAGCATTGTTTAACCCACAATAGTCTCCATTCTAAAAATAGTACCCACTCAGAGGTTCCCCCTAAGGCCTTGCAATTAGAAATGTTGCTCTCATTTATTTTTTTTCTGATTAAGGGTTTTGTTCTAAAAGAACTACTTGCAGCTTTGCTATATAAGCCTCTCTATCTGACTGATTCCAAATGTTTTGCGAAGTTCGGAACGAATCTCGACCCGGTTTACTTATCCTTAGTAAAGTATCTTAGCAAAGATATAATAACATTTTTGATCTGTAGGGGTCTGAGTGCCAATACCCCCACCAATCTCTAGAATGAGGAGAGAGAAGCTTGCGCATATTCTGCTTTCTATTTTGAGACAGGCTGAATAGAAGTCTATGGGCCCTTCTCAATTATGTCCTCAGCAGCAAGGAGAGAGAGTGTGATACTCTTCAGCTTCTGATCACATGTACCAATCAAAACTTTTCATATGTCTCTATGACATATGAAAGGTTTTGTGAACATTTTGTAAAACTTGTGACACTTTAAATACCCATAATTTGAAAGAAACATTGAGAACATTTAGGGGACCTTCACAAAACCATTTGTTTCTGTTATAGACATACTGTATCAGATGCAAAGGGTAAAATCCAGTTATTCCATGGCAAATCTGTATCTAAATTCCTATGTAAGATGTGGAGTTGGTAATTGAGAATTATGGCATGTGAAATAATTGTATAGATAATTGTGAAATGTCTTGCAATTCCTGCAATGTATTCACAAATAGGGTAGAAGCAGCACAGCTATACTTTGAAAAGGTTAAATATGTCCATTCATGTTTAGGAATCCTTGGTAGGGAATATAGGGTGCACGCAGTAATCAAGGTCCTGGCTTGTAGGTCTTGCACCAATATCCATATAGAAATCCGCAGGACTCCAAAACGTTGCATCAAACTTTGTGTTTATTCACATAGAAATAACAGCATAGCGACATTTCGGCTCAGTTGAGCCTTTATCAAGCCTGATAGAGGCTCAACTAAGCCGAAACGTCGCTATGCTGTTATTGCTATGTGAATAAACACAAAGTTTGATGCAACGTTTTGGAGTGCTGCAGATTTCTATATGGATTTTGCAATTCCTCCAATACATAATTTTCTTAAAATCTTTTTTTTTACAAAATGAAATGAATATGAAGCAAAATAATATCAAATGACATTTAATAAATTTGAACTGTTTATAAAATGAGAATTATTGGTGGATATATGTTAAGAAAAATGTAATTACCGTAGTGTTCATGAAACACATACTCATTTTCACTAGAAGATACAAGTTCTGCCATATAAGCTGTAAAATAAAACAAAAATAGTAACTATATTGCAAAAACGTTCATCATTCTATACCAGATTATAAATACTTAAAATGACAATCTGCAGCCTACTGTTTACAGTAAACATTAATGGAGTAATTGGAACAGAAGAGGTGCATGTGGAAAACCACTCAACCAGTGAAGACACTTCGTTAGCGCAACAATAGAACCATACAGATGTGACATAAAACTCATATTTATTTTTGAGGGTGACAATGCATTTCAGAGCAATCAAGCTCCTTTTTCAAGTCTGAGATGCAGATGGCTGGAGGATAGGAGCGCTGGAATGCTTCATGCACTGTCACTAGTTTATCAATGGCACATTGTAAGTAGAGGCACCATTTACAGAGTTTGTCTTGGGTACCATGAACTTTAGGACCTGGCCAATTTTCGTTTGTGGGTTTTTTTCCCCACCCTGCCTGCCATACAGTAACTTTTTACTTTTCCATTCGTAAAGACTAACAAGGGCTTATTTTTACAGGACACGTTGCATATTTTAATGGCACAATATAATTCACTATGTCTTGTATTGAAAAACAGTAAAAAATATAATTCTGCCTTAGTCTTTCATGCTTTGTTTTTAAGCCGTTCATTCTAAGTTAGAAAGTACATGATAATTAATTCTTATTCTGGGGGTCAAACTGATTATAGAGTACCAACTTTATACAGTTTTTTGTTTTTGTTTTTTTACATGTTTTAAAAAGTATACATCTTTTGCTTTTTACCTAAGATTTCTTTGGGAAGGAGTAAAACTAAGCAAGTAGCAATTTTTGCATTCTCTTTTTGGGAAGAACGGTGGCTCAGAGGTATCTTGCAGCACTGGAGTCCTAGGTTTAAATCCGACCAAGGATATCATCTGCATGGATTTTGTATGTTCTCCCCGTGTTTGCGTGGGTTTCCTCCAGATACTTTGGTTTCCTCCCACACTCCAAAGACATACCGATGACAGTTTGACTGGTACCATTTAGGGGTACATATGATTTTTTGACCACTTGGTATTACACTTTTTGTGAGGCAAAGGGACCAAAAATTGTTGTGTCGTTGGGAAAAGGGCTTTTTTTACTTTAATTTTTTTAAATTTTTTTAGTTATGTAAATGTTTTTGAACTTTTTAATTTTTTTTGTCCCACTTTGTGACTTTTGGGGATCTGATCTCCTCTGCAATGCATTACAATACATGCATTGTATTGTAATGCATTGGCTATCAGTGTATTACCATGGTAACACACCTGCAGCCTGCTTGCTTGTGAGATGCAGTGCGGGGACCTGATGGGAAAGGGTAGGGAGCTCCCTCCACAAACCCCACACATGCCATGGTCAGCACTGAGGATTAAAGCCCCAACATTGGTGAAAACACTGATTCCGGCGTATACAGCAAGGGCCTCGGCTGTCACTGACAGCCGGGCCCCTGCTTCTGATCGGGCAGGTACAGCTCCTGCACCCACCCAATCAGCCCGCCGTACTTGTACGGCACTGGGGCTTTAGTCAAGTCCCGCAGCTTCATAGATATACAGCGTTGGTCGGGAGAAGGAAGCATTCCTTCTCAACAAACACCTGTTCATCAGTGAAGAAGACTGCCATATTTACATACAGTGATCTCCTCCACAGTTTGGGGAGGAGCAATCACTAATACCATAGCTTGTTGCTACAGAATCATTGTTTACTAGCAGCAGATTATGTTTAGATACCAAAATCTGCTGCCGGCAAATGATGAAGTTTAACCTTAAAACATAATTATTTCAGTCAAAGGGGTTACCCAACCTCTATAATGTCCCTCCTAATGCCCAGGCCCCTCAGATTAGGGTTTACTTACACTGTTCCCAAGCACTCGCGTCACTCCTGATGCCCGAACAAGTATAAGCATTTCTACTATTGGGCCCACAAAAAATGTAGTGTGCACATGGACAGTATTGAAGATCACAAAATACACATTGTTGTGTGCACGAGGCCGAAATCTCATCAGTATTGTAAAGGGCTCAGTGATAGAATGTCTTAATTGCACTAATTGGAGTGAGAACAATCACAATTGTCTTCAAAAACTAAGTTTGCAGAACAATTGATAAGTGCATTGTGTTCTGGAGATTTAGTAGCACTGTGACAGGTCAGGCATTGTCGCTTGTCCTATGCTACTTGTTTTTGCCATTTATAAAGGTGTATGTGCCCTTAATAGAAAATGAAGAACTAGTAAACAGTAAGGTATTTTATACTGATACTATTATAGAATATTGACTTCATAACTCCTTAGTCTGGTAAATGACAATATGCATTAACCTATTCCTGTATATGGGACTGCGACTGACAAGCTACACTCCAGCATTGTGAGCCAAGATTCTGACCCCGAGATCCTGACCATTTAACTCTTAAAAGGATTTTCCAGGCTCCAGCCTGATTAGAGATGAGAAAAATTTGTACAATTCGCTTCAGATTCGATTTACAAAATTTTTCAAAAATTTAAATTTGATTATGAATTGATTTCATACAAATTGAGAGACATAAAAAGAGAGGTTCTCTGGAAAAGAGACATACAAATTAGACTTTATTCTAAAAGGGAAAAATGTCTCTGCATAACACTCCTGTAGAAAAAAAGACATGCAAATCAGTCTTCTTTCCAAAAGGAAAGGAAAACTGAGTGTCTCATACTAGAAAACAGCTCTTTCTTTATCAAAGCTGAGCAGAGAAAATTAGCTTAGCGGTCTGAGAGGCCTTGGTTGGGGTCCGGGAGGACCCTTTTTGAAAAATTTGGGACGAATTCTGAATCAATAGACTCATTTAACTCATGTTTACTGCTGATATTTTATGACCTATCCTCAGAATAGGTAATTGGTATTTGAGCCATGATCGTCCAAAACCCCCTATCCCCACCTATTAGCTATTTCCTGCAGTCTCCAGTGCTGGAACTAGAAATTTGAATTGAACAGGAAGAAAGTCTAGTGAATGTGCCACGTTACTGCAGCTTAGCTACCATTCGCTTAAAAGGGCATCTGTCAACAGATTTGTACCAATGAAACGGCTGATCTGTTGCCTGTGCACTTGGCAGCTGAAGGCATCTGTGTTGGTCCCATGTTCATATGTGCCCGCGTTGCTGAGAAAAATTTTGTTTTAATATATGCAAATGAGTATCTAGGAGCAACAAGGGCATTGCCGTTACACCAAGGTTCTGTTGTCTCTGCAACTGCCAAACCGTCTGCACTTTGACTGACAGGACAAGGCAGTGAAAACATCATCACACCTGGCCTTGTCAATCAATGTAGAAAGGGAGCAGCAGTTGCAGAGAAAGGAGAGTCTAAGGTAAAACAGGCATGCCCCCGTTGCTCCTAGAGGCTCATTTACCTGATTGGAGTCAGGAAGGAATTTTTTTTTCACTAAAGTGGGGAAAATTGGCTTCTACCTCATAGGGGTTTTTTTTGCCTTCCTCTGAATCAGCTTTCAAGATAACAGGCTGAACTGGATAGGCAGATGTCCTTTTTTTGGCCGTATAAACTATGTAACTATGTTATTTGCATTTATTAAAGTATATTTTTTGCAGCAAAATATGAACATGTGACCAATACAGATGCCTTCAGCTGCCAAGTGCTTTGTGTTTTCTTTAATTGAAATGTCGAGGAATAATTTTGTGGTATATCATCATGTTTTAGAAATCTTTATCATCTTAGAAAAATACTAGCCCAAAATAATATACTTAGGTATAACATGCTGAAAAAATTCAAACACTTTGTATGATGTAATATATGCAGGTTGACTAAGTTAATAGTTATTTGCTGATAAACAATATCAGCTATAGTCAGCTATAAAACTCTATTGTAATAAAGCAATTTTTAGGGAAAAAAACAAATTAAACCATTCTTTCTAATTATGGGTAACTCCTTTACAACTGTTTAAATATTTGTTTGCATCAATAAAATACTATATTCTAAATTAGAAATAAAATTGATATAATAGTTTTTCAGTTTCTCCAATTTTTTTTTATTATACCAGTACCTATTTATTGTGATCAATGCATCAGCAGGAAACACTATCCTCTGTTTCATGTAGATTAGTATGCAATGTTATATTACCTTTATATGACTTAGTCAAAGTCATTGAGCTAAACTATCATACAGTATATCAACTCAAAACCAAATTACCCAGTGGCTCCATTGTTAGCACTGGTACCTTACAGTGCTGGGGTCTTAGGGTCAAATGTGACCAAGGACAATATCTTCAAGTAGTTTGTTGTCCATCTACTTCTGTGGGTTTCCTCACACACTCCAAAGACATGCTGATAGGGAGCTTACTTTGTGAGCTCCATTGGAGATAGCAAGCAATGACAATGTCTGTAAAGTGCTGTGTAATATGTCAGCACTATATAAGTGAGTAAAATAATTAAATCCATATACAAAATTAAAAGCAATGTGTCAAATATACTGTACTTATGGACTAGCAGTCTCGCTGTAGAGAAATTGAGCTGGATCAATACACTGTAAGTGTGGGACAAACCAAACTCCTATGGCCATGGAATTGGTAGATGAAGTAATGTAGAATTATTGTCCTAAGATTTTTACAAAGTCAATTTAAATACAAGTTATAATAAGGTGGACACTTACCTTTCGCCTGACCTGCACTTAAAATTAAGAGAAAGACCCATAATGGGATCCCAGCAAAGAATCCCATGGTGTACTTATCTCAACCAGAAGGACACCAACAATGAGCAGAATGTCCAAACCCTGATCTAAGCTTTTATATTCTGCTCAAGCGAGGCTGCCATAAAACTTCAATGAGGTGTGGCTTTGCTGACCTTTATATTGTCAGGTATGAATAAAGAGGCTTGGAGGATGAAAAGTATACTGTACTTACTACAAGGACATACAAGCCCGAAATATCCGGTTTTGTTATAGCTTTTATTTCGCATATATTGATTTCACTTTATATAGTTTCTATTTAATACAGTTGGGGAATGTCTTAATACAGTAATTCACTGGATATAGAAAATATAAATGGTACGTAAACTACATTTAACATATAATACATTATGAACAATAAATATTGGTTCATTTACATGGTTTTCAGTACAATACGGCTCATTCATAATATAGGGTGGGCCATTTATATGGATACACTTAAATAAAATGGGAATAGTTGGTGATGGTGATATTAACTCCCTGTTTGTGGCACATTAGTATATGGGAGGGGGAAAACTTTTCAAGATGGGTGGTGACCGTGGCGGCCATTTTGAAGTCGCCATTTTGGATCCAACTTTCGTTTTTTCAATGGGAAGAGGGGCATGTGACACATCAAACTTATTGAGAATTTCACAAGAAAAACATTGGTGTGCTTGGTTTTAACGTTACTTTATTCTTTCATTTGTTATTTACAAGTTTCTGTCCACTTATAAAATGTGTTCAAAGTGCTGCCCATTGTGTTGGATAGTCAATGCAACCCTTTTCTCCCACTCTTCACACACTGATAGCAACACCACAGAAGAAATGCTAGCACAGGCTTCCAGTATCCGTAGTTTCAGGTGCTGCACATCTCGTATCTTCACAGCATAGACAATTGCCTTTAGATGACCCCAAAGATAAAAGTCTAAGGGGGTCAGATCGGGAGACATTGGGGCCATTCAACTGGCCCACGACAACCAATCCACTCTTCAGGAAACTGTTCATCTAGGAATTCTCGGACCTGACACCCATAATGTGGTATATGGGGTACAAAGATAGTGGGGCCATTCTTCATCAATGGAAACTTCAAGGCCACTGGATATGTGGAATTGCTACATGACTATGTGTTTCCCTCTTTATGCACTGAAGCTGGCATGTTCCCTGAGTTTTTCTAGCAAGATGGTGCACCACCACGTTATGGATGTTAGGGTGGTACATAATAGAAGTCCACATAACAAAGCGCAACCCAAAAAAAACAAAACCCTCAGTATCCCTTATAAGTAGAGATGAGTGAATCGAATCCAGCGAAGTGGCATTTGATTCAAATTTCAGGATAAAATTTGTGGTAGCGAATCGATTGAGCATGAAATAGTGTAAAAAACAAAATATCATACTTACCTATTTCATTTGCTTGCGACGAGCCGGCCGCAGCCGGCATGACAACATTATTTCTGATTTAAAATACTGAGCTTGTGATAGTGGCCTTATGGATGCTGAATCGAACTATTTTATTTTTTTGACGGATCAAAGGAACGGAAAAATAAACAGTGATGTCAACACGGCTGAACAGGGAGACTAGTGGCCCTGTAACAGACTGGTGAGGGTGGCAACAGCATGAAGAGTTACAAAAGTGGCCAGGCAGAAAACCTTGTCCACGGCAAACTTGGCCAGTTGCACCCGCAAATCAAGTTTGGCTGCCCAGTAGTCCAGGGGATCTTGGATGTCGAGTGGCAGAGTACAGTCAAAGTATGCCAACACCTGCTTGTTCAGGTTCTGCTCCATGTTTTGCTAGTGCTGGTGGTGGGTGATTTCTTCAGTTGGCAGGTGGCAAGTTCTCAGTAGAGACTATAGACTTAAGTTGCTGCTGATGGAGCTGGTGCTGCTCCAAAGCTACCCCATCCCCTCCAGCACTCATTGTAGTGGAGCGTGATTAACTATTAGAGGTGCAGCAGATGAACTAGGTAAATGCACCTATATTTTAAACCGCCTGTTGACAATGAGTCTGATGCACACTAAGTCTATGGCACATCTGTCCCAACAGAAAGGCATAGAAGTGGATGTCCTTTGGCCACATCCCACACTGATGACCGCTTCATTGTGAACAATGCCCTGTGTAACCGGATGATGAATGCTACAGGACTTGACCAGGCACATTTAAGAAGGTGAGAGGCACCCAAATGTCACGTCAGACAATTCAAAACCATTTACACATCAGTGGGGTGCTAGACGTCCTACATTGGTAACTGACCATATCACGAGGCACAGGTGTGACCATCTTGCATAAGTCAGGGAGCATCTACGCTGGACAAGAGATCAGTGGGCCTCAGTGTTGTTCACTGATAAAAGTCAATTCACGTTGAGCAGAAATTATGGCCGCCAACATTGTTGGCGATGTCAAGGAGAGCGCCATGCATCAGCCACTGTTGTCACCAGGCTAGCCTTTGGTGGTGGTGGTCTTACAGTGTGGGCAGGTGTGTCTAGTCAATACAAAACTTTGTGAATGGTACAATGACAAGCCTATATTACTTGAATGACATCATTAATCAAGTCATTGTCTCTCTGCACAAACAACACAGGCCTAATTTCATCTTCATGGGCGACAATGCACCAGCTCATAGAGGTCGCATCATTAAATGGCTGCTGGGGTACTTCAAAAGGAGAGCCTGCACTTTCTCGAGATCCTGAATCCCATTGAAAACCTGTGGGATCAGCAGATCCCTTGCTATGCATTAGCCTGGATTGCCACTGTGGCTGAGGCCACCACTAATGCTGTGGCTGCAGATGTCACTATTACCACCACCAACACAGCTAATTCATGTTGTTGCTAGCCTCCTTATGAACCTCCTCCTTAGGGCAGTCCAAAAGGTTACTACTTTCACACAAGTCTTTATCGGGGAGACTCTCTTCACTGTCAGCCATAGGGCATGATGTGGTTTTTTTTTGCCACTTTTCAAAAAAAAAGGCACCCCACTAAGAACGGGTCGTGAATACTGACAGGACTCCACTGAAAGCCTTCTCTGTTTGTGCAAAGAGGAAGAGCATGAGGAGTTCTGTGACCCCTGGCTTCACATAACGGTGTCAGACTCATAAGTCACCTCCACAACTTCCTGCTGCATCAGAGAGGAGGATCTCATTTCTTTCTCCTCAATGATAATGTTGCTACTTTCCAAAGCCAGAAGAGACAACTGCAGCCCACTACTACTGCTAATATTACTACTACTTCTGGTGGGATTTCTGGTTCTACTCACATTCAGGACCTGGGTATTTTGTTTGGAACCCTTCCGTATTTATTACATTTTTAGGACCTAAATGTACATATTCACATAAAGTATGGAACAGTTTATACATCTGGTTTCTGAAACTTAAACACAGGGACGTGCAATATGATGTATTTCCCTTTCCAGACACTGCTACTGACAGTTGACCTTTGAAATAATGTAGTATTGGCACCACTAACAGATTTGGGCCTAATATCTGTTGTTTGTTAAAATATGCAGATTCAGAAATAAGCTTTTTTTGTAGTATAAAACACTACTATACAATGATTTCCCTCCCATCATCACCACACCAACACTTGAACTGTCTGGAGATGCATCGACATAGATTTTGGCCTAGTATTTCACATTAACACTCAGGTTTAAACCACTACCCTTTGTATTGTAAGATATACTACTATGCTATTTTCCCAAACTGGAACAAAAAATATAAAGCTGAAATGCCTGGAAATACGCTGACACAAATTTCGGACTAGTATTCATATTATCGCTCAGACTGGTATAAACAGCAACCCTTTGTATTATGCGAGACATGGAAGCTATTTCTAAGCAATTCTGAGAGTGTTTTCTCGAGACACATTGTACTTCATGACAGCGGTAAATTAGGAGTCGATATATTTCACCTTTATTCATTAAAAAGTCCTAAATTTACCAAAAAATTTTGAACAATTTACAATTTTACAAATTTGAATTTCTCTACTTTAAAGTCATACTTCATCAATCATCATTCCCCATATATGGTAATTAGATTATGGCACTCTCAATTCTGGTTTGTCTATATGGCACGTAGATTTGTATCAATAAAAAAATAAAAAATATATAAAATTATGCAAAAAAAAAAATTAAAAATTGATCCCAAACAATTCCATATCTGCATTCAAGCCCTGTGGCGTTAATGTGTTAAAATCAAACATTCTTCTGGACTCAGCACGGGACATATTGGCAATATGATCTCCTCCCCTCCAATGCTGTTTAATTCTCTCTATTGCTGTAAATGTGAGTCCTTTGTTGTGACACTCCTTGAAATGTTTCAATACCGTGTATTTTTGAAACCATTCTGAATGTTAGTTATATGTTCCAATATCCTTATCTTCATTGTCTGTTTTGTTCTGCCTATGTACTGTTTATTACACAGACACTGGATCATATAAATAACATTGGTCGTATTGCATGTCAGAAAATCCTTAATTTCCCACTTATTTGTATTCTGCGTGGAACAGGCTAGTTCCGTTTTTTTAGGGCACTTAGTGATCTTACAACTTCCACATTTACCACATCTGTAAAAGCCTAGTGTATCCATACTGATACTGAATTGGTTTTGACTGTATAAGTGGTTTTTGGGGCTACTTTCAATCCTAATGAGATTGTTACATTTAGAAAAAATGTTGAAGTCGATATAAGGAAAATCAGAAACCCTCCACATAAGAACAATAATCTAACAAAACATTAAATTGGGATGTTAAAACAATTACAAAAGATGAACAACATAACCATACAGCCAGCGGATAAGGGAGGGACAGTTGTAATACAAGATACGGAATCTGATAATAAATGTAAAAAACAACTTATGAATGAAACAACATACATAAGATTGAAAAAAGACCCAACTAACGAATATCATAAAGTTTTAGTAGACTTATGTAAAAAGGGAGTGGAGAAGGAGAATATAAATATGAACAAGAATATAAATACATTACTGAGATGGCAAAAAGATCCCTATGTTTTATTGTATCCCCAAAGTACATAAAGACGAGAAAAATCCGCCGGGTTGCCCCATTATATTAGGTATTAATTCTACTGCGTCAAATTTATCACAATACCTAGATCAAATTTTACAACCGTTTGTTAAAAAGGTACCATCTTACATTAAATATACTACTCAAATTATTACTTTTATTGAACAATTACATTATCAGTCACACTGGATTTTGGGAACATTGGACGTAAGTTCCCTATACACAATAATAGATCACCAACAGGGGATAGAGGCATTAAGAAACATCCTAGGGAGAGAAGATATTTTGGAAAGAGACCAAATATATTTTACGTTGGAAGGGATACATCATATCCTTACCTGTAATTATTTTTGGTATGGATCTGAATTCTACCTACATGGCATCGCCATGGGTACCAGATTGGCTCCCAGCTATGACAATTTAGTTATGTCACAGTGGAATTACGATGGCATCAAACCACAGTTGGGGGAGGGTGTGGTACTATGGCGGCAGTACATAGATGACATCCTGTTCACTTGGGACAAAGCAGAGGAAGAGTTACAACAATTTTTACCAATTTGAATGATAACAGGAGAAATCTAAAGTTTACCCCAAAAACAAATACTAAACCGGTTGAGTTTTTGGACCTACTAATTTCAGTGGATGACAATAAATTGTTATGTAGTACATATTAAAAGAATGTTGCGAGAAAAAGCTATATTTTGTACTCTAGCTGTCATCTACCCAGCTGGTTGATTAATATTTCTGTGAACCAGTTTTATCGTTTGAAACGAAATTGTACTTTAGAATCAAAATTTGAGAAAGAAGCTAAACAGATGACTAAAGAGTTTTTATTGAAAGATTATCCACAAAATATAATCCAATCTTCTCTTGAAAAAGTAAGGAAATGGATAGAAAGGATTTATTTAATGAGAGAAAGGACATTGAAAAAGAGACAGACAATCTAGTGAGGATGATTTTGCCTTTTAATTCCCAGTATAAGTGACAAAAAAATAGTAGAGAAACACTGGCACCATCTATTGAGGGACAACATAATTGGTCCTCTATTATCATTGAACCGAAAATTAAATACATAAAAGTGTCCTCATTAGGATTAAAAGTAGCCCCAACAACCAGTTATACAGTGAAAACCAAATCAGTATCAGAATGGATAGACTTAAAAGGCACGCGGTAAATGTGGAAATTGTAAGATCACTATGGGCCCTAATAAAAACTGAACTAGTCTGCTCCACTCAGAATACAAATAAGTGGGAAATTAAGGATTTTCTGACATGCAATACAACCAGTGTTATTTATGTGATCCACTGTCTGTGTAATAAACAGTACATAGGCAGAACAACCCAACAAGACTCTAGAGGACTAATGCTTACAGCAATATAGAGAATTAAGCAGCATTGGAGGGGGGAGATCATATTGCCAACATGTCCCGTGCTGAGTCCAGAGGAATGTTTGATTTTAACACATTAACGCCACAGGGCTTGAATGCGGATATGGAATTGTTTGGGTTCCTTTGTTGAGGGATGTGGGCTTGGGCCTAATAAGACATCGGTGTCCGGCTGTATATTACCAGCACTCCGATCTCTTCTTGGCCCCAAACCCTAACCCCTGGCAAGTCCATATCTGACTTTATGTTACATAGAAAAAGAAATACAACACTAGATATGAGCGAACATACTCGTCCGAGCTTGGTGCTCGTTCGAGCATTAGGGTATTCGCATAGGCTCGCTACTCGGGCGAGCATATCGCGATCCTCGAGGAAATGGCATCTTCCTCTTCCTGCATGTTTGGCGCCTTTTCTCAGCCAATCAACACGCAGGAGAGTCTTTGGTACCTCCTAGCATCACGAGGGGCCCCTACAAGTCGATAGCAGGGATTGGCTGGCCAGATCAGATGACCTGGGAATATAAGAAACTGGTCCCGCGATACTCGCTTCAGACGCCGCCTGCATGAGATTAGGGATAGAGCTGCTGTCTGTCAGGGAGAGTGTTAGGGCCTCAATTTAGATGTTGGTTAGGCAGGAATCACCCACAAAGAACCCAATAGCCCTTCTAAGGGCTACAAGCACGGTTTTTTTTTTTTGTCTCCTCCTGGCTGCTGGCTGGACTTGTAGTGCAGCTACCGCCATCTTGGCTGCACACTGTTAGGGCGTGAAATTAGAATGTGGTTAGGTAGGAATCATCCACAAAGAACCCAACAGCCCTTCTAAGTGCTACAAGCACCTTTTTTTTGGTCTGCTCCTGGCTGCTGACTGGAACTTGTAGTGCAGCTACCACCATCTTGGCTGCACGCTGTGCACTGGTGGTAAAAGGGACAGCACGTGGTACACACAGACCCAAAAGAAATTGCCCAAAGTCCTCTCAGTACTCATTTTTGCTGCTGCTGCTGTACCTTGGCTTGCTGGGATCTGTAGTGCAGTCTAGGGATATACGTTTTTTTCTATCATTTCTATACACTACAGTCCAGTGAACAATTATGTAGTGTACTGTACAATAGCGTCAGTCTAGGGAATACGTTTTTTTCTCAGTTATATGTACTCCAGTCCAGTGAACAATTATGTAGTGTACTGTACAGTAGCGTCAGTCTAGGGAATACGTTTTTTCTCTCAGTTATATATCCTACAGTGCAGTGAACAATTATTTAGTGTGCTGTACAGTAGCGTCAGTCTAGGGAATACATTTTTTCTCAGTTATATGTACTACAGTCCAGTGAAAAATGGAGTGGTTTGCGGCAAAATAGCCGCCATTTAAAGACTATGTTTTTTTCTCAGTTATATGTACTACAGCCCAGTGAAAAATGGAGTGGTTTGCGGTAAAATAGCCGCAGTCTAAATACTACGTTTTTTTCTCATATATATGTACTACAGTCCAAGTGAACAATTCTCTAGTGTGCTGTACATCAGCGTCAGTCTATAAAATACGTATTTTTTCTCAGTTATATGTATTATAGTCCAGTGAAAAATGGAGTGCTTTGCGGTAAAATAGCCGCCATTTAAAGACTAAGTTTTTTTCTCAGTTATATGTACTACAGTCCAGTGAACAATTCTCTAGTGTGCTGTACAGCAGCGTCAGTCTATAAAATACATATTTTCTCTAAGTTATATGTATTACAGTCCAGTGAAAAATGGAGTGTTTTGCGGTAAAATAGCCACCATTTAAAGACTACGTTTTTTTCTCAGTTATATGTACTACAGTCCAGTGAAGAATTCTCTAGTGTGCTGCACAGCAGCGTCAGTCTATAAAATATGTATTTTCTCTCAGTTATATGTATTACAGTCCAGTGAAAAATGGAGTGTTTTGCGGTAAAATAGCCGCCATTTAAAGACTATGTTTTTTTCTGTTATATGTACTAGAGTCCAGTGAACAATTATCTAGTGTGCTGCACAGCAGCGTCAGTCTACACAATACGTATTTTCTCTCAGTTATATGTATTACAGTCCAGTGAAAAATGGAGTGCTTTGCGGTAAAATAGCCGCCATTTAAAGACTATGTTTTTTTCTCAGTTATATGTACTACAGTCCATTGAAAAATGTAGTGGTTTGCGGTAAAATAGCCGCCATTTAAAGACTATGTTTTTTTCTCAGTTACATGTACTACAGTCCAGTGAACAATTCTCTAGTGTGCTGTACAGCAGCGTCAGTCTATAAAATACGTGTTTTGCGGTAAAATAGCCGCCATTTAAAGACTACGTTTTTTTCTCAGTTATATGTACTACAGTCCAGTGAACAATTCTCTAGTGTGCTGCACGGCAGCGTCAGTCTATAAAATACGTATTTTCTCTCAGTTATATGTATTACAGTCCAGTGAAAAATGGAGTGCTTTGCGGTAAAATAGCCAACATTTAAAGACTACGTTTTTTTCTCAGTTATATGTACTACAGTCCATTGAAAAATGTAGTGGTTTGCAGTAAAATAGCCACCATTTAAAGACTACGTTTTTTTCTCAGTTATATGTTTTACAGTCCAGTAAACAATTCTCTAGTATGCTGTACAGCAGCGTCAGTCTATAAAATACGTATTTTCTCTCAGTTATATGTATTACAGTCCAGTGGAAAATGGAGTGTTTTGCGGTAAAATAGCCGCCATTTAAAGACTACGTTTTTTTCTCAGTTTTATGTACTACAGTCCAGTGAAAAATGTAGTGGTTTGTGGTTTTCACAACCTTCCCTGTGCAGAGCTTTGGTTCCCTGCAAAAAATGCTTGAGTCTCCCATTGACTTCAATGGGGTTCGTTATTCGAAACAAGCACCCGAGCATCAGGAAAAATTTGACTCGAATAACGAGCACCCGAGCATTTTAGTGCTCGCTCATCTCTATACAACACCTTATGGAAGAAGTGAACAAAAGAAACAAAAAGAAAGAAAGCAAGTGAATGTGTTAGATTAGATACTACACATGTTAGGACTATATGGGGATAACAAGGTATCTTTGCAGCTTTATATAGCAATAAAATGCATATAAAAAAATGGATGCAAAATGCACCGGAAATGCAGGTGCATGAAAAGTGTCATTTTTATTATTTTTTCATTATTTTTTCATTTTTATTTTCTTATATCTATGAACAAACTTTTTTTTGAATAATAATAAATATCTAGTATGTAAAAACAACAGAAAAAAACCCACAACTATGAGGTAAGGAGAAAATCCAGGCTCTGGTCCCGTATGTTAAAAATGGAAAACTACAGGTCTGGCTTTTGTCTGCAGTAACATAACAAAGGGACGACAAATAGACTATTTGCCATATAGCCACTGAGGAAGGAGATTGAACTCCGAAACGTGTCTGGCCTGTTGGCATATTTTATATGGGCATACATTATATTATATAACTAATTTTTTGGTCCGGACCGAACCCATATACAAGTATTGTAATTCGAAACGAGATCCGCTCAAATCTGTAGACCGAAGGAATTCCTGACCCTTGCAAGGGATGAAAGTAACCCACGTGGGCAGCAGTAGGAAGAGGATGGGAACGCCGAGACCTACACAGCATTTGTTTTTAGGCATTTGTTCTTAGACATTAAACATGTTCTTAGAAGGAAGCTGCACGTGCATACAAGCAAAAGGAGAAGGTAAGTGCACAGTCCCACACACCTCTGTGTTGAAAGCAAGCTACAGGAGAACAAGTAATTCCAGCATACATAGTAGTAAGCCGGGACTGCTTACTAACATGGTAGGATGCCACTATAGAGCATTGATCAGATCAAATGTCCAACTAGTTACAGTGTATATTTCACAGAACAACTGGCATATTTTAATACTATGAACTGGCTATATGAAATTAGGATCACAGACTTGTAATATATGATACAACATATGAATTGGGAGCAAATGTGGATTAACTAGCGGACTATATACCAACAGTCTATAATTGGGACATTATTGAACCATCAAGATTGATGAAATACAATGTAAAACTTTTTTATATTATTATTTTTGATGAAATTTTATTAAATACTATATTAGGGCAAAACTGTTGTAGTGCGAGAGAACCTATCAATTAATTGTATATAAGATGTCCAATTGATCATGTTCGACATAAATGTGTGAAGTTATTCGATCATGCTAGATATTTGCAAGTGAATCATGCCATTGTTTATTTGAAGATATATTTTTTTGATCAATTTGTAATTTTTATTGGCATTTTTATTTGCATATTTATTTTTTATTTTTTTATTGATACTAATAAATCTATGTGCCATTCTTCCATTATCCATTAAGTCTTCGTGTGAGCCCCCAGATTATTTGCTTTTGGTTTAATTATTTTCTTTTGGTTTAATCATTCCCCATATGTCTATTATTTTTTTAGGACGTTAGAAGGCTTAGAATTTTAGAAGTAATTTTTCAAATTTTCAAGAAAATTTCAAAAATAATTTTTTAAGCACCAATTTAATTATAGTGATTTTGAGGGGCTTATATAATAGAAGCCACCAATAAATTACCCCATTTTAGAAACTATACCCCTCAAATTATTCAAAACTGATGTTACAAACTTTGTTAACCATTTAGATTAACTTCTTCATTTTTTTGCAGATTTTTCATGCAACGCACGAATTAACAGCAAAATAAACCTCAATATGCATTACTCTGATTCTGCAGTTTACAGAAATATTCCATATGTAGTGGTAAACTGCTGTAGGGGCAGGGCACATGGTCAGAAGGAAAGAAGCATCATATGGTCTTTGGAGGCAGATTTTACAAGAAAAAGTTTAATTTCTTCATTTCTTCATATGTGGTGGTAAACTGCTGTAAGGCCATATGGCAGGACTTAGAAGGGAAGGAGCACCATATGACTTTTCCAGAACAGATTTTGATAGATTGGTTTACACGCACCAGTGTGTTTTTATTTTTTGAGCTTTGTCTTATGTGAGTGTCACTGCAATTTAGGACAAGTCCCAAATTAGGAGACTTCACTCTATTGTCTGTGGGATTCAAATGATGTTAATAAGTTTCCCCCAGGTGCCAGGGATGAGGGGATGCGGCCAGCTTAAGAACCAAAACACCACGCGCACTTTGCTGGTCACAATTATTCTCTCTCGAGCTACGCCCAGAGAGCCAATTTTATTAGATGTACATGGTAGATATAGCACTCCCCTTTAGCCATCAATTTTTAATATATCCAATCACAATCATACAAGTATAGATTAAACAACAAATCAAAAAATGGTAATGTTGGCTAATGACACGTACACACAAATGCATTACTCAGCTATCTGGAAAAATTCCATGACCATATATATCAAGTTCTTCAAGTTCCTCTTTTCGCATAAACTAGCTAACTTCCTATAGAAATATTTCATTTTTTGCGGGAGAGGTGATGTTTTCATTGGTACCATTTTGGGGTACATATGACTTATGCACTTTGTAAGGCAAGGTGACAAAAAGTGACTGTTCTTGTTTTTATTTATTTTTACAGCATTCACCTGACAGGGCATATCATGTGATATTTGTATAGAGCAGGTTGTTACGAACACAGCTATACCTAATATGTCTATTATTTTTATTTTTTGACAAGAAAAATATCTTGTTTTTGTGTTGCCATTTTCTGAGAGCCATATTTTCGAGCAATTGTCTTAGGTAGGGTCTCATTTTTTGAGGAATGATATGATGGTTTGATTGGTGCCATTTTTTGGAACATATGACTTTTTGATCATTTGATATTACACTTTTTGTGAGGCAAGGTAACCAGAAAATAGCTGTTTTGTCACAGTTTTTAGTTTATTTTTTCACAAAGTGAAATTTTATTTTATTTTATTTATATTATCTATTTATTTAAGTTTTACACAGTAAAAGCATTTTTGAACAGAATAAAAGCCTTCTTTTTCCCATAATTAAAGGTGGTTTTCTCACTTCAGCAAATACCATTTATCATGTGGATAACGTTAATACATGCCACCTACTAGTATATTGTTATCTATATTGCTTCCTTTGCTGGATGGACTCATTTTTCCATTACATTATACAGTGCTTGTTTCTATGGTTACAGACCACCCTGCAATCCATCAGTGGTGGTCGTGCTTGCACACTATAGGAAAAATCAGTAGCCTATGTGATCTCCCATGGTCCCAGCCACCAGAGAGGCTGACACTTTTTCCTATAGTGTAAAAGCACAACCACCACCGATGGATTGCAGGGTGGTCTGTAACCATGGAAATAGGCAGTGTATAATGTGATGGAAAAGTAAATCCAGCCAGCAAAAGAAGCAATATAGATAATAATAATACATTAGTAATTGGATTGTATTAACTTTCTCTACATGATAAATGCCACTTAAAGAGAGACAACTGTGAAACTGTAAAAATTGTTAAAAAATAGGGGGAAAAAAGAAAAATATATATAATAGATATCGCCGAATCTGTACGCCGACCAGCTTTATAAAAATATCACATGATCCACCCCGTCAGCTGAACACTGTGAAAAAACCCCCCAAAAAAACAGTGCCCAAAACAGCCATTTTCTGGTCCCCGTACCTCACAAAAAGTGTAATACCAAGCAATCAAACAGTTGTGTTTACCCTAAATTGGTACCATTCAAAACAACATTTCATCCCACAAAAAATGATATCCTACCTGAGTCAATCTCTCAAAAAATAAAAAAAATATTGCTCTCAGAAAATGGCAAAACACAAAAAATATTTTTTTTTACTTGAAACTTTTATTTTTTTTTAATATGTAAAACACCTTTTCAATTTTGTTTTTACTTAATTTAAATTCCATTATACTGTAGGACTTCAACCCTTAGGGGTCTGATCCCCTCTACATTGCATTACAATATTAGCAGTTCACATTTTCACTGAGAATTTAAATGCTATCTATTCTCTGGTCTGGATGTTAAAACATGTGTTGTACATTTTGAGCTTATTCCTCCTTGGTTCATTACTAGAGATGAGCGAGTAGTGTTCGATCGAGCCGGTATTCGATCGAATACTACGCTATTCGGCATACTCGATTTCAATCGAGTATAACGGCGATGGCGCACTTAGAATTAGTTTCCCCTCCCACCTTCCCTGGCGCTCTTTTTCCACCAATCACCATGCAGGGGGGGTATGACAGGCCCGCGGAGCACGCTGGCAGCGCGAAAACTGCGTCTACATGGATTGGCTGGAAAAACCATGTGACCTCGAATATTAAAAACTCAGCTCTTCCTGCTTGTACGCATATGCTGCGTGAACTTAGTCAGGGACAGAGGCTGGAGAAGGGAGAGATAGGTTTTAGCTGTTGGACAGGCAGGAGCGTGATTAAAAGCCCTTATCAGGGCTACTATAGTGCAGTGCAGTGATAGCTTTACTACAATATACACTCTGCAGAGAACGGCTGCTGTATTCAGGGATAGCTGCTGGAGAAGGGACAGAGAGAGGCATTAGTGGTGTATTAGGTGCTCTGCAACATACCAAACTATATTTGGCACTACTGTTCTGCGTTCTTTTTTGGCTGCAAAACCCTGTTATATACCTAGTGTGTATATGCACCATCTGATCTGGCAGTATACGGCTGTGTAATATTTTTTTTTTTTAAATACAGTTTATTTGGCTCTAGTGTTCTGGGTTCTGTGTGCCTGCAATACCCTTTTTGTATACCAGGTGTAAATACCCACCGTCTGACCTGTTAGTACACGGCTGTGTACCTAGAAATATTAAAAAAATAGGCCTTTTCATTTGCACCTGTACTGTGCGTTCTCTTGCAAAATATTTTTATATACGTGGTGTTAATACCCACCGTCTGAACTGTTAGTACATGGCTGTGTACCTAGAAATATAAAAAAAATTGGCCTTTTCATTGGCACCTGTACTGTGCGTTCTCTTGCAAAATATTTTTATATACGTGGTGTTAATACCCACCGTCTGAACTGTTAGTACACGGCTGTGTACCTAGAAATATGAAAAAAAAATAGGCCTTTTCATTGGCACCTGTACTGTGCGTTCTCTTGCAAAATAATTTTATATACATGGTGTTAATACACACCGTCTGATCTGTTAGTACACGGCTGTGTACCTAGAAATATTAAAAAAATAGGCCTTTTCAGTGGCACCTGTACTGTGCGTTCTCTTGCAAAATAATTTTATATACGTGATGTTAATACCCACCGTCTGAACTGTTAGTACACGGCTGTGTACCTAGAAATATAAAAAAAATAGGCCTTTTCATTGGCACCTGTACTGTGCGTTCTCTTGCAAAATAATTTTATATACGTGGTGTTAATACACACTGTCTGATCTGTTAGTACACGGCTGTGTACCTAGAAATATTAAAAAAATAGGCCTTTTCATTGGCACCTGTACTGTGCGTTCTCTTGCAAAATAATTTTATATACGTGGTGTTAATACACACCGTCTGATCTGTTAGTACACGGCTGTGTACCTAGAAATATTAAAAAATAGGCCTTTTCATTTGCACCTGTACTGTGCGTTCTCTTGCAAAATATTTTTATATACATGGTGTTAATACCCACCGTCTGAACTGTTAGTACACGGCTGTGTACCTAGAAATATAAAAAAAATTGGCCTTTTCATTGGCACCTGTACTATGCGTTCTCTTGCAAAATATTTTTATATACTTGGTGTTAATACACACCGTCTGATCTGTTAGTACACTGCTGTGTACCTAGAAATATTTAAAAAATAGGCCTTTTCATTGGCAACTGTACTGTGCGTTCTCTTGCAAAATATTTTTATATACGTGGTGTTAATACACACCGTCTGAACTGTTAGTACACGGCTGTCTACCTAGAAATATAAAAAAAATTGGCCTTTTCATTGGCACCTGTACTGTGCGTTCTCTTGCAAAATATTTTTATATACGTGGTGTTAATACACACCGTCTGATCTGTTAGTACACGGCTGTGTACCTAGAAATATTAAAAAAATAGGCCTTTTCATTGGCAACCTGTACTGTGCGTTCTCTTGCAAAATATTTTTATATACGTGGTGTTAATACACACCGTCTGATCTGTTAGTACAACGGCTGTGTACCTAGAAATATTAAAAAAATAGGCCTTTTCATTGGCACCTGTACTGTGCGTTCTCTTGCAAAATATTTTTATATACGTGGTGTTAATACACACCGTCTGATCTGTTAGTACACGGCTGTGTACCTAGAAATATTAAAAAAATAGGCCTTTTCATTGGCACCTGTACTGTGCGTTCTCTTGCAAAATAATTTTATATACGTGGTGTTAATACCCACCGTCTGAACTGTTAGTACACGGCTGTGTACCTAGAAATATAAAAAATTGGCCTTTTCATTGGCACCTGTACTGTGCGTTCTCTTGCAAAATATTTTATATACGTGGTGTTAATACCCACCGTCTGAACTGTTAGTACACGGCTGTGTACCTAGAAATATAAAAAAAATAGGCCTTTTCATTGGCACCTGTACTGTGCGTTCTCTTGCAAAATAATTTTATATACGTGGTGTTAATACACACCGTCTGATCTGTTAGTACACGGCTGTGTACCTAGAAATATAAAAAAAATAGGCCTTTTCATTGGCACCTGTACTGTGCGTTCTCTTGCAAAATAATTTTATATACGTGGTGTTAATACACACCGTCTGAACTGTTAGTACACGGCTGTGTACCTAGAAATATAAAAAAATTGGCCTTTTCATTGGCACCTGTACTGTGCGTTCTCTTGCAAAATATTTTTTATACGTGGTGTTAATACCCACCGTCTGAACTGTTAGTACACGGCTGTGTACCTAGAAATATAAAAAAAATAGGCCTTTTCATTGGCACCTGTACTGTGCGTTCTCTTGCAAAATAATTTTATATACATGGTGTTAATACACACTGTCTGATCTGTTAGTACAACGGCTGTGTACCTAGAAATATTAAAAAAATAGGCCTTTTCATTGGCACCTGTACTGTGCGTTCTCTTGCAAAATAATTTTATATACGTGGTGTTAATACCCACCGTCTGAACTGTTAGTACACGGCTGTGTACCTAGAAATATAAAAAAAATAGGCCTTTTCATTGGCACCTGTACTGTGCGTTCTCTTGCAAAATAATTTTATATACGTGGTGTTAATACACACCGTCTGATCTGTTAGTACATGGCTGTGTACCTAGAAATATTTAATAAATAGGCCTTTTCATTGGCACCTGTACTGTGCGTTCTCTTGCAAAATAATTTTATATACGTGGTGTTAATACACACCGTCTGATCTGTTAGTACACGGCTGTGTACCTAGAAATATTAAAAAAATAGGCCTTTTCATTGCACCTGTACTGTGCGTTCTCTTGCAAAATAATTTTATATACGTGGTGTTAATACCCACCGTCTGAACTGTTAGTACACGGCTGTGTACCTAGAAATATAAAAAAAATTGGCCTTTTCATTGGCACCTGTACTGTGCGTTCTCTTGCAAAATATTTTTATATACGTGGTGTTAATACACACCGTCTGAACTGTTAGTACACGGCTGTGTACCTAGAAATATAAAAAAAATTGGCCTTTTCATTGGCACCTGTACTGTGCGTTCTTTTGCAAAATATTTTTATATACGTGGTGTTAATACACACCGTCTGATCTGTTAGTACACGGCTATGTACCTAGAAATATTAAAAAATAGGCCTTTTCATTGGCAACTGTACTGTGCGTTCTCTTGCAAAATATTTTTATATACGTGGTGTTAATACACACCGTCTGAACTGTTAGTACACGGCTGTGTACCTAGAAATATAAAAAAATATTGGCCTTTTCATTGGCACCTGTACTGTGCATTCTCTTGCAAAATATTTTTATATACGTGGTGTTAATACACACCGTCTGATCTGTTAGTACACGGCTGTGTACCTAGAAATATTTAAAAAATAGGCCTTTTTATTGGCAACTGTACTGTGCGTTCTCTTGCAAAATATTTTTATATACGTGGTGTTAATACACACCATCTGATCTGTTAGTACACGGCTGTGTACCTAGAAATATAAAAAAATAGGCCTTTTCATTGGCACCTGTACTGTGCGTTCTCTTGCAAAATATTTTTATATACGTGGTGTTAATACACACCGTCTGATCTGTTAGTACACGGCTGTGTACCTAGAAATATAAAAAAAATAGGCCTTTTCATTGGCACCTGTACTGTGCGTTCTCTTGCAAAATAATTTTATATACGTGGTGTTAAAACACACCGTCTGATCTGTTAGTACACGGCTGTGTACCTAGAAATATTAAAAAAATAGGCCTTTTCATTGGCACCTGTACTGTGCGTTCTCTTGCAAAATAATTTTATATACATGGTGTTAATACCCACCATCTGAACTGTTAGTACACGGCTGTGTACCTAGAAATATAAAAAAAAATTGGCCTTTTCATTGGCACCTGTACTGTGCGTTCTCTTGCAAAATATTTTTATATACGTGGTGTTAATACCCACCGTCTGAACTGTTAGTACACGGCTGTGTGCCTAGAAATATTTAAAAATTAGGCCTTTTCATTGGCACCTATACTGTGCGTTCTCTTGCAAAATATTTTTATATACGTGGTGTTAATACACACCGACTGAACTGTTAGTACAGGGCTGTGAAGGCAAAATATTGTAACCAAAAAAAAATAAAATGCGGAGGGGGGCTAGCGGAATCGGACGTGGACGAGGACGGGGGCGCGGAAATGCTGTTGGGGGCCTTGTTGAAGCCAGTGGGGATACAATGCGTGCTGGTGAGGGTCAGCCAGGATCCCGCTCATCCAGAATCCCTGCCTTTATGGGACAGTTAAGCAGGGGGCGGGTTACACCGCTGTTGAGGCCTGAGCAGGTTGAACAGGTGGTGCAATGGATAGCCGATAGCGCTTCCACACAGTTGTCCACCAGCCAGTCATCCACACAGTCTCACTCTGACCCTCCTTCCTCCACACCTGGCCAACAGAGT